>PVIU01012140.1:0-60973 GCA_004026605.1 Ondatra zibethicus
AACCTAAATGCCCCTCGATCGAAGAATGGATAAAAAAAATGTGGTACATTTACACAATGGAGTACTACACAGCAGAAAAAAATAACGACAGCCTAAATTTTGCAGGAAAATGGATGGAACTAGAAAGCATTATTTTGAGTGAGGTAACCCAGACACAGAAAGACAATTATCACATGTACTCACTCATAGGTGGTTTTTAGACATAAGGCAAAGAAAACCATCGTACAAACCACAATCCCAGAGAATTTAGACAACAATATGGACACTAAGAGAGACCTACATAGATATAATCTACATGGGAAGTAGAAAGTATAAAAAGACAAGATCTCTTGAATAATTTGGGAGCATGGGGACCTTGGGGGAGGGTTGAGGGAGGGAGGGGAGTGGCAGGGAGGGGAGCAGAGAAAAATAAAAAAAAATTTAAAAAAAAAAGAGGCACTCTTGAGTCAAAGTTTAAATCATCTTTAATCAGAATAACCCCTAGAACTTTCTCTTTTCTAAAATCAAACAAAACTGACAAAAGAAATAAACAAGAGTTCACAAGTCAAGATGAAGTAGAAGCCATGCCCCTGCCTAGCCTCTCAGTTCAGACAGAGGGAATCTTCATCCTGAGAGAGCCGGTGCCTAGTCTTTAAAGGAGCTTTTTATAAAAGTATATGAAGGCGATCACATAAAGTTCCTAGACCTTGAACTGAAAATGTGCCATGTGGCCAAGTGGCTAGGGCTCCTGAAGAGGGCTTCGCACTGTATGGAGCCTTCCTGACAGCTCTTCACAGTCTAATTTGCCTCGTGCAGGCAAAGGACTCTGGCTGATGCCCCCCCGCCCAGTCTCAACAGCTCCCATTTAATGGGAGTGAAGAGGAATGAGCAGCCAAGTGGCGTGGCTTGTATGCACCCGGGGAAGCAAGAAGAAACATGGCTGATGCTATGATTGGCTCTGGGCTTAGGGCTCACACTGACAGTGGCAAAGACAGAATGGGGTCCATGGGTAGTTCTACATCCAGTACTTGTACACTCAAGGGTTGAGCTGGTAGAAAACCCCATGAAGGCAGAGGCAGAACAAGGCAAACAAAGCGTAGTCGCAAGTCAAAATGTGTTCATCAGGTCATTGGTTCCCCCAGAGAACATGTACCATCCCTAGGGCCCTGTCACTTGCATCTTTCCAGAGAAGCCTGGCCCAGGACTCCTCTTGGGTAGCTCCCCTTGGAAGCCATGAGTGTTCCTGACACACCCCCTTTTAATCTCACCTATCTGACTCCTGCGGACAGAGAGTTTCTTCAGTCCCTGAGTCCAGTTTTCTAAGCATGGAGCTTACTTTTGAGGGCAGACATGCACCCTCACTCACAGGGCAGGTTTCCTGTTCTCACACTGGTCTCCAGAGAGCTACAAGGCTATTTCTGTAAGCCTGTTAATAGCTTGCCATGATCTATATGCTGTCTCCAAAAGTGGGTTTGCTTGATAGCTCATGAGTCAGAGCCGGGTTCTTGAACCCAGTCCTGGCCCAGCAAGCACCTGGGCTTGCCATGCCTGAGGTCAGCAGATGTCAGGTGACACCACGAAGGAGCCAGAGACGTGGTGCTCATTTCATGGCCCATAGGCATTTCCCGCTGGGGCAAGCAAACACCTAACGAGCTAACCAACACATCATAAAACTGCCAACAAGCCAGGGCAGAAGACCTTGATCTTCAACCACGAAGCCACCATCCCAAGGGCAAGAAAGCCTGCCCAGCCAATATTGACATTTATTTGGGATAACTCTGGACTCCAGAAAGCTATTTGAAGGATTTCTAGAGACTTCCTAGGCCAAGAGGCTGAAACTTTGTCCCCAAACTCTTTGCCTAAACAGAAGGGCCAGCTAGGTAGATGTTTTGTTTTGTTTTTTAATCAAGGTACCTCTGTAAGTGTGACTTGGGTGAGTCTCCTTCTAGCTCCAGATGACAGATGTGGCCCTAGATTGGGGTTCTTCTGCAGTGCTGGTAGAAGGGGGCTCTGGTGTCATCAGAGGATTGGGATAGGTAGGGTCAGCTTCCTCAGGCAGGCAGGACAGAGAGCATTTTGCTTCTGAAGATTGTGGGGGCTTGAACTGGGTCCCCAGTGACCTGTATCTGTGTCTCGGCAGATATACTTGTCTCAGGGGTTCTAAGGATATAGAGTCCATGGACTATGTGGCTCAGTAGCTGCCTGCAGTCCCATCTAAGCCAGTTCAGGGTGGGCCAAGTGTGGGACGCAAAGGATGCCAAGAAGACTGACCTTCCCATTTAGTCTTTGAATATTTACCTAGTGTTTCCTACATTCTATGAACCAAGCTGGCTGCAAGCGACACAGGAGCGGATTAAAGATGGGGCCTAGATTCTCATGGCATGGGAACCAGACAGATAGCACAAAGGTGAAAACAGTGAATGGGGTTCCCCTCCACACGCTGAGTTCCCCTCCACATGCTGAGCCATAACCAGACGGAACTAACCAGTACGATGTTATCAAATTTAAGGAAGTATCTAGAGGAAGAAGGGCAGGTAGGCAGTTTTTTTGAAGAGGTGACATTGAACCTAAGATCTGAAGAATTAAAGGGGTTGAGGTGGTCTAGAGTTGAGCATTAGGGAAAAATAACTTTCTGTGCGGAGGGACAAAGCCTGACACATTGGTAAGATCAGAATCTCGTGGTGGAGATGATGATGTAGACCTTCACTCCACAGGTCCTGAGTCCTGATAGGATTCCTCTTAGGAACACGCCAAGATCCGTTTTCATCCTGGGTCAGCACCAGATGCCCCCAAATCTTTTACTCAGCTTCCTGTGCGACACACTCATGAACAGGAAGTGGCAGGCTAGGATTGGGGGTGATTTCAGACATTCTAAATAATTAAGATAAATTTATAATGACTGCCTGATTACAAAACAGATGGATTTGTATGTAACCCCCATATACGGTTGGACCCTTGGACCTCCATCTGCAGGCTCAGCGTGGACGTAGAAAGAATATTGACTTTAGATACAGCCAAGTTTGAATTTCAGGTTTAATTTCTGTCCACTGACCAAGACTCCAATGGCATTAGTACTTTGCAGACCATGATCTGTCTTTCTCTTAAACATGACTGGTCTCTGCAACCCAGTTTTCTGCTGGCCCTGACACGGGCCTTTCTATGACTGAAGCCTTGTCTTGCTGACTTCCTATTTCCCGCCCTGCTCCGGAGTCACTGACAGCTGTGCAGAGTTCCATTAAGCGGTGACAGACTTGAAAGCTGACTGTGGTCTGCCCACATTTTCAAAAGATGTCTGCTCCTAGATCCTGCCCCCTCACGCTCCACCTGCCTCCCAAATGCCACTTCCTCCTAGGAGATTACCTTAGATGGTAAGTGCAACTACATTACCCCTCCTTAGGGCCCCCGCCCGTCCCCAGGCCCCAGGTCCACCTGGATCAGTATATGCCCCTAGGTGCACCCTGCCAGAAGAGGAGGTCACCCTACGTGTCTCTATGGCCTGCTGCCATGAACACCCAGGTGAGCTCAAGTCTAACAAGAATATTTGAAAAGAAACCAATGGCTGGCAGAAATCCAGGTGTGCATTCAAGTTCAATCCAGAGCCCGAAAGCCAGCAGGTTCCTCTAGTAAATGGGCAGAACTTGTAGCAACGGAGTTTTAAGTCAGAGTAGCCATGAATCAAGAACGCATTGAAGCTGGGAGGTGGTGGTGGTGCACACCTTTAATCCCAGCCCTCAGGAGGCAGAGGCAGATGAAGCTCCCAGTTCGAGGCCAGCCTGGTCTACAGAGTGAGTTCCAGGACAGCCAAGGCTACACAGAGAAGCCCTGTCTCAAAAAAACAGAGGGAATAAAAAGAACATATTGAGATCCATAGGTGACTTTGTCCATCTGCCGCTAGCTGTTAGAAGAAAGGTATGCTTATTTTTCTTGGCCAAATATCCACCCCATTGCTGCTGGTTAGACTAGCAAGCTTAGTCAAAAGCTGAAACAGACTCTCTGGAGGCTTCTAGAATGGCTACCTGCCAAGTGAATGAGGCATGGAAATCCTTTTCTTCAGCAGGAACACTGAAAATGATGAGAATGACAAAAATGACGAGGCTTGGGTTCCCTCACCCCACCCTGGATGGGGAGATCCCTGCCAGTGAGAGTCTGCAGAGCATTGTTGAAAACCCAGAGATCCTGAGCCTGGGGACCAGCACTCCCAGGAGAGAGAGGGTTGGAATGGGAGGTACACAATGCTAATGATGATGAAGCTAATAAAACAGTGGCAGTTGTCTCTCGAATGCAAGCCAAGTCTGAGCTGCATACCCTGTGGTACCTGGGGCATCCCTGCCAAACAAATGTAATTACTTCCATTTTATGCCAGCAGAAATGGAAGTGCTGGGATGCTAAGAAATGCTTCCAAGATCATCCCCACCCCAGAGAGCCAGGACTCGAACCCTCGTGTGCCCAACTTCACACAAATGGCATCCATCAGCAGGGCCCTCTCCATGCACGGATGGCCTGACTCCAGTGGAAAATAATCCAAGTGAAGTATAAATAAGAAAGAAGCCATTAGCTGTGGAGGCCATTTGAGGTGATTGTCAAGTGTCTGGGTTGATTAACTGTGAACTTGAAGGAAGACAAGTGTGCTTTTATGCCATAGATCTGCCCTGGGCCTGCTTGGGCCTGTTTCCACCCTCTGAATGAGGAAGCTGTGCTTTGCAGGAGCCAGGCAGAATGAGAAGAGGCCACGAGGGGCTGAATGAAGGGCTCAGGAGAAGTACACAGTATTGTTGGAGACAGGAGTGGATGCCAGGCTGGGAGAGGGCCTCCCTCATGAGGCATGACTGTGCAAGAGGGAAGGTACTAATCCTTCCTAGGGCACACAGTAGGGCTGCTCTACTGGACACCTTGACCATGCTGGACAAACCTGGGTCCAGGTCAGCAATGGAGTACATGAACAACATGCTTAAAACCTTCGGTTCTATCCAAACACCAAACACATAAGGACACACGTACAGGGGGACACACACAGGCACACACACACACAGGGATATACACACATAGGGACACATACACAGGGATACATATACACACAGACACACAGGAGTAAATACACATAGGGACACACACAGGGATACACACAGGAACACACACAGGGATATACACACAGGGATATACACACATAAGGACACATACACAGGGATACATACAGACACACACACAGGGATATACACACATAGGAATATACACACACACAGGGATACACACACATAGGGACACATACACAGGGACACATATACACACAGACACACAGGGACACACATAGGAACACACACAGACACACAGGGACACACATAGGGACACACACATACACAGGGATACATACAAACACACACAGGCACACACACAGGGATATACACACATAAGGACACACACATACACAGGGATACATATACACACACAGATACACAGGGACACACATAGGAACACACACAGACACAAGAACACACACAGGGATACACATACACACAAGGACATACACACAGGGATACACACACAAAGAAACAGACATGGACACACAGAGAGATGCATACATACACAAAGAGATACACAGGGACACACACACATGGACACATACACACACATATGTATGTAGCCAGGACAATGACAAAGATAGATAGGTCAACTGTATTAGACAGGATGTCTGAATCCCATTCTTGAGGGCTTAGGAAGAAGGAAGCATCCACCCCTGATGAACCTAGGAGCCCAAACTCAGCTAGGCTATTACAATCCTCCATCCCCTGCTGATCCCAGCATCTACCTAAGAGGGCTTCTGAGTGGGTTCTTATTACTCTCTGCTTAACCCTACAGTTAAGTGATAGGGTGGGGTGAGAGCAGAAAAAAAAAAACAGCAAAGATTGACTCATGTTCACACCAATGTCCATGAGATCCTTGTCTACACAGACTGGCTTGTGGCTGGAAGAGAGAGAGGAGCAGGGCAAATGATCTCGGGCCAGGCTGGCTACATAGCTAAGCAGCTTGCTCATAAACTCGCTTGCATCTGGATGGGGCTCTAGCCTAGGACCTAGACCAGATCCATTTGCTAAAGAACGCTACTACCAGGGGTAGTTCTGTGGGTTGTGTGGCATGCCAGGTATCTTTATCAGAAGCCAAACATCTGGAGAAAGTCATAATGAGGATCTCAAGATGAAACACAAGTTTGAAAGGGGAATACCAATTGCTGTGGGTCCTCCATGTATGACACTGATGTTGGCGTCCTGAATGTCAGCATCTGTAGTTGTCTGCTGGAGCCTGGCACAACATTTGAACTCCCTGCAGATATAACCACGAAATGGCTGCTGGGGGCAGGAGTGGGATTCAGCAGCCCTGCTTCTCTGTTGCACATATGCACAGCTGCAGAGGGAACATTTCTGCAGTTGTTTAATTTGCCTGGGCTCTGCCAAGTAATCTCAAATAAGCCCACTGGCTCACCGTGCTCCGTTGGATAAGTGGTTTCTCTGATCTCTTAGTGTCTTATCGCAGGAGAGCAGATGGTGTTCATCTCCCAGGAGGAGTTTATACAACACCAACAGTGGAACTGAGAGTCACTCTCTCCTCTAGAGTGAGAGGCTGAACCTCTGTGTAGCTAGGCACTCGGGCAACCCCTCACTGATACGTGCCACTGTCCTATTGTCCTTCCACCCCAAGAAGATGGATTTGCACTTTGTTCCACATAGGTTCCACCTGGGCTCCATTTTACCAAGGTGGCGCAGCCCGCTGACTAGCCAGCCATCTCACTGCCTGGAAAACGCTCGTTTCTACTCAAAGCAGATGTTAAAGCTGGAAGGGCTGCCTGTACTTTACCCAGACAGACGCTGTGACACCAGCTCAGACCCAGTCTGGAGAGAGCCTCATTGTTAAATACTGTCCTTAAAAGTGACGTCAGTCAACCATCCATTGCCTGGGTGGTCCCAGAATGGCAAGAATCTTGTTCCTCAGTAGCACCAGCAAATACGGTATTGTCTTGGGAGAGGTGCCCTTGGCCTCAGAGTGCAAAGGCCACCGAGAAACAATGTGAAAGGAAAAGCCACCTTTCTCTCCTATCTGCGGCTGCACAGCAATTCTACGCGCTCCTGCCACACTGTTCTGCTCAAGAACAATCCATAGCTCTCTATGGCCGGCAGAAAGAACTGGCAAACTGTTCTGAAGCCTGGAGCTCGTCCTGTTTCATAAAGGACATTTTATTGAAGCTCAGCCACACCTATCCATTTCTTCTATTATTTACAGCTCCTGCTGGGCTACTAGGGGAGAGCTGAGTAACTGCCATCAAGACCGGCTGGCTGTAAAAGCCAGTAGGAAGGGCTATTATGACCTAGGGCTATGTGCATGCTCTCTGAGAGATTGGTTTGTGTAAGTCTGTGTGTGTCTGGGGGGGGGTACACAGGACAACCTTGGATATCATTCTTTACCTTTTTGAGATAGGGTCTTTTCCTGGCTTAGAGCTCACCAACTAGGCTAAGAGGGTGGCCAGGAAGTCCCTGGGATCTTCCTATTTCCTTCTCATCACTAATACTGGGATATAAGAGTATGCTACCATAGCTCCTAAAGAAAACAAAAACAAAAGCAAAAAAAATCCTTGGGTTCTGGGGTTCAAACTCAGGTCCTCGTGCTTAACCTACTGAATGAGCCATCTCCGCAGCTGCTGGTTCCTACAGAAGAGGACAGTGTGTGTAGTCACTTTTCCCTTGCTGTGAAAAAACACCACGACCAAGACAACTTCTCAAGGAGTTTATCTAGGGTTATGGCTCCAGAGAGAGGAGTTCATCATGGCAGCATGGGGGTGACAGTCATGGCAGCAGAAAGAGGAAGTTAAAAGCTATGTCTTTCACAGTTTTATTTATTTTTATGGATACGGGTATCTTGCTTGCATGTTTGTCTGGGCATCACATGTATGCCTGGTGCCCACAGAGGCCAGAAAAGGACATTGGCTCTGGATCCAGATAAACTGAGTCCTAGAGGCTGTAGAAATGTTGAAAGGAAGTTTTGAGCTGTAAGGAAGGACAGGTCTGGGTCTGGGGACATCCTGTATTACCAGGAAGGATCCTAATTCCCATCACAGGTGTCTTCACAAGATACAAACAGGAGCCAGACACAGAGAGGACGAGGAAGCCCTGCAAAGATGGCAGCTGAGGGAACATATGCAGCTTGAGTCCAGGGAAGCTGAAGACCCCAGGAACCGCGGAGGCAAGACTCCCCCTTTAGTCTTCCGAGGGAACAAGGTTCTGCTACCCTTCCGCCTTCAGTCTCTGGCCTCCTAAGCTTTAGCCTTTATGGTTCCAAGTCCCCAAGTCTGTGGCAGTTTGTTATAGCAGCCTCGGGAGACCATGTGCAACACCTGGATGCCAGGTATGGGCAGATGGACCCTGTGATGGGGCAGAGCCTGGGAGGAGACACAGACAATAACAAAGAAAAATGTTTATAATTACAGTCGGTGCACAGCCTGAACAAAGATGGGTGGGCTGGAGGGAGGAGAGGGTCTCCAGAGGAGAAGAGAGGACATCAGACATGCTGGCATTCACCTGGGATTTCCAGGGACCAAAATGGGCAGTGGGGCTAAGTCTGAACCCCTAGCCTCTGCATCCTTGCCCTCCATCCCAGTGGCAGAAGAATCCAAAGTACAAAAGAGTGGTCACTACTGCGCAGGGCCCACAGGACAGCTACAGGATGCAGATGGCTGGCGTTAATCCCCACCTACAGAGCAAAGGTTTGGGGCTGTGAAGTGGTCCTTCCACAGTGAACCTGAGATCTCACCTCTAAGTCTACGCTTGTGCTGGGCTGGATGGACGGTCCTTGCCACCTCTGTCACTCTTGAAAGTCCCCCAGCTGTGGTCAGATGCCCAACCAATAAAACCCACTCCCTTAGTGGGGGACCTTGAACCCAAATCTTTGATTTCCCCATAAATTCTCTTATAATTTACAGCTACACCCATTAGGAGCCTCCCAGTTTGCCCACAGTGACCTGTTCCCCTTTCTGTGGTGCCTGCATGTATCCACTTTTAATTGTTGTATGGCTAGTGATGTTATTGCTACGTTGTTGTTACTGCCTGCCTTTGGCGTGCCTGGACATGTGTGCTATGCCACAGCAAACACTTGACACACAAGATCCCACTTATTACCACAGCAGCCTTGGAGGTACATTTTGCATCTACGTTTTATAAGCAAAACTGGGGCCCTGCCCAAGGCCTGGGGTGCTGATCCAAGTCCAAAGCCTTCTCTGGCACCTTGCCTGCAGCATTCTTGTTTTATTTCTGCTAATAACCCTCAACACCCAACTTTTATGCACCATTTATGGTTTTGCTCCGGACTTTTATACAGCTTGTGGCCTGGTTCTCTCCCGACGAGGTGTCTCTTTTCAACTTGCTTGAAATCAAGATGGGGCCAGGGGATGGTTCGCTGATGCAAGAGGGTAGAGATCTGGCACACCCAGTCCTGTGAAGTCGCTTCTGAGTCCACTGACACCAAACCATCTCAGAGATGTCAGAGAGGGGCTGGGGAAGTGGCTCATGAGGTGAGGCAACTGCTGGGTAACCATGAGGACCTGAGTTCTACCCACAGAGCCAGGGTCAAAACCAGGGTACATCGGGCCAAATCTGTAACATCAGCACTGTCCGAGGGGGACGCAAGAGGACCCTGGAGACTTTCTAGCTTGTTTTGCCAAATTGGAGAGGCCTGGGTTCAGTGAGAGACTCTGTGGCAGTGACAGAGGAAGACACCCAAGGTCACCTTCTACTTCTAGCCTCCACATGCATGTGGATATGCACTTGCATGGGCATGAACACATACACAGACATACATACACACCACCCTTAGTCAAACATCTAGGCATCGTATACAAGGAGCTTGCTCTACACAAGACACCTGGCCACCTACAAGGCAGAACATTGGTGGCAGGTGTCCCCTGGATTCCCAGAAATGCTATCACAGGAACTTTTGCCCCTCTACATCTTCGAAACACAACCCACCACCCCCATGACCTCAGGGGCTCTGGGAAAGCCCTTCTGTACTGAATGACTTCTCTACATAAGCTCCTCAGATGGGTCGGGGAAGGTTGGTTAACATGCTGCCTCATCCTTCTGCCAACCACTCCTCCCTCCCCTCCAGAACCCAGCATGGGGATTTATTAGTTGAAGGGAGCCACACAATCTCTTTGTCACAATCACAGCCTTGTCCAGAAACAATGTTGCCTTTCAAATTGTTTTCCGCCTTGAACGGTGGATTTACAAACTGAACTGGTGGTTGGGAACAGAAACTGAGCGCAAAGACTAGCAGCCTTGTTCTACCAGGGGCTGGTTTAGTGTTATCCTGATAAGATAATCGCAGATAAAAGCCCCCCTGGAGGTGGGTGTTCCCCTATACGCCTCTAAGTCTGTGTTTACATAGGCAAAGGCTGAAATTTGGGGGCAGCTTTTTCAGATGAAAGGGAGGAGAAGAGTGGGCATTTTCTGGGTCTTCTCTCCAAAAGGAAGTTGGATATAATTGTAGGATGTTGGGTTTGTCTCTATAAACAGTTCAGAAGGGAGCCCATCTGGCAATTTCCAAAATGGTGACTTAAATCCCTGACTGCGCTTTTCCTGTGGTGAAGCTAGTTGCCCCTGGTAGCTGGGTGTTCACATTGCATGTTGAGTTCATTACAGGGGCCTCCATTTGGTGTGTGCTGACAAATCTCGTGAATAAAAAGGGGTCAAGACATGGCTTAGCTGAGCAGCTGCTGGCACTGTGTGATGACCACATGGGATCTACGGGATCTGTACTGTACGGCAGGTCAGAATTCTTTCTGTTTTTATATGTTTATGGGAAATGCCCTCTCCAAGGAAGAAGAGGACAATGAACACAAATATGATTTTAATGAAGGGACAACGGAATATGCTCTACCTGGTGACATGCACCTGCAATGTGAACACTTGGAAGGTAGAAGCAGAAAGTCATAAGTTTGAGGATACATAACCTGGGATACCCCAAAACCAACAAACCCAACAGAAATAAAAAGCATTGGTCTGGAACCGCCTTCTTCACCTGTCTCACTTGTGCCCTGTACTCTCTCGGGCCTTGGGTAGGGTAGATGTCCTCATGGTGGCAGAGCTGACAGAGTGTGGGGAGTCGCATGGGGACTTTCTCGGAGGAGGAGGCACCCAGGAGGGTGTGAGTTCTCTGGAGATGACTGAAATCACTCCGGACTCTGCTGGTGGTTTGTGGGGAGGACCTGCCTTAGACTAGACTGGATTTACCAAGTCGGTCACTTCCTAGAGTTCTGGGGTGAGCAGGAAATGGGGAACAGAAGACATGGCCTGCTGCAGAGCTCAGGTCTCAGAGGATCACTCTTACCTTTCATCCTAGAGGCAGAGTTTGGGGACCTCTGGAGGAACTGGCCTCCTCTGGCAGTTCTCATCCAGATCTCATCTGGCACAGCTGGGGCATCACCCACAATGCCTTCCATGAGGCTAAAGAACTGGGATTTCTCTTAAAGAGAAGGAGCCCAGTGGCGGCTAGCAGGTGTTACCCTTGCACTGTGGAGAGACACAAGGGATGGATTTGAGGGGCTCAAGAGAGGCGTGACGCTAAGTAGGAGGCCCCGGGCCAGGTGGAGCTCTTCAGGGTGACACTGAGTGACACAGTTTAAAGAACACATCAATTTCCACCCATGCTTATGCTCCCGCACAGACCCACAGTCCACACACTCATATAAGTTGGCATGCTGTTCTAACTCTGTTCTAGTATTTTCTATGGAGTTCTGTGGTGGAAACCAACTGTTTTTTGTTTTGTTTGTTTCTTTTCCCCTTTTATATAGTTCCTAGTACATAGTAGGCCTTCAAAACTTCTGGCACGTAGTGTGGACAGGGGCTAAGGATGTTGCTGAGTGTCCAACACTACACATGGCATCCTACATGACAGATTATTCATCCCAGAGATGAAGCGCTCTGCGATGGAGTCAGTCCTGTGCTATGGATGCAGTGTGTGGATGTAGTAGGATGGGAGCTGATGGGGAGCACAGTTCTCAGAGTATGACTGCCATTGTCATCCTAGTCAGAACAGATGTGACAGCCCACAGAAGACCCTTCATAAAGTTGGGCCTGCGGCATTCTGTCACAGAAAGAAGGGGCGGGAGGGTCATCGACCCTCACTTGAGATTCAGCTACTCCCCTTCACACCTCTCTCCACGCTCAATACAGAACACTAACCGAAGGGAGGGGCACCATCCATCCAGCTTTGAGGAACTTGTCATCCACGTTGGGGTGAGACTTTCTAGTGATCAGCTGTTTTGGGAGGTCACCCACATTCTCGTAAGTAAGTCCAATAGACTCCCTGGGTCCCCAAGATGAACCTGTGTGGAAATGTGCCTTTGCTTCACTGGTGGGATGAGTAGATATTTCATTCACATTTCCCTGGAACCCCCTCTTTTCCAAGGAAGGCTAAGAATGCGTTCTACTTCTCTCTGAGGGCTCAGGGGCCAGGGATGAGTAAAGAAGACTTAATAGACATTGTCTCCAGACAGCAGAGCAGAAGAGCTGTGGGATTTTTCTTCCTCCCACTGGGATTTCCTTAATAGGCTTTTCCTGGAATACCAGGCACTTTCCATCAAGAACGGTTCCCTTCCAAACCATAAGGGAGGAAAGAGACCCCCACATGGGCCTGCTGCTCCTACTGAGAACCTGTGTCAAAAGGGACAGAAGGCAGCGTGAATGCCGTGTGCCCAAGTGAAATCCCTCAAGACTCAAGTTCTGACTTGAAGAAAGCCTGGTGGCCAAGAGGTATTACAATGCTGATGGCCTTTTATTTACAGCAGCCTTGGAGAGGGAGAGTTGAGGAGGCCATGACAGCAAAAGCAGAAAGCAAGCAAAGGCACACATCGGAATGTCACCCTTCCTATGGTGGGGAGGCAACCACAGGGGGATGGTGTCCTCCAGGTTCCAAGCCTGTCACCCAGGCTCTGTGTCTTGATAGAAAGCTCATGAGACATAAATGAAGGCTCCCTACTGTGTGTGTGTGTGTGTGTGTGTGTGTGTGTGTGTGTATACATATGTGTAGAGACCAGAGGTTAATCGTTAATCTCTGGCATTTTTCTTTAGGAAGTCTTCAACCTTGTGTTTTGAAACATCTCACAATTACCTGGACGGTGCCAGTTCAGCTAGACTGACTGGCTAGTGATCCCAAGGGTCTACCTATCCCCACCTCCCCATCTCCAGGATTACAATAGGATGAGACTATGTGAGTCCTAGGGGATGGAACTCTGGTCCTCTTGCTTGCATGACCAACACTTCCCAAACCTTCTCCCCAGTCATTGCCCCCAATTTTCCTGATGAACTTAGGTGATTCTTTTAAGACTAAAGTTCAGAGAGATTCAGTTCACAAATCCTTTGCAAAAAGCTAATACATGCCTTTACTAACTAAGTTTAACCCAGGGTTTCAGAGACTCTCATTAGCTGCAGGAGAGGCTTGAGTGGCCTCCTCCTTGGTGTATCTTTAGAAGAGTCTTGGAAATTCGTTGCTCTATTCAACAATCACTAAATAGAAGAACTTGCATTGTGGCCTCGTAATATAACAAAATATTATTTGGCAGATACAGTACCTCACATTCTGAATAGATTAACTCACTAATTCTTATGGTTTCCATAAACACAGTTGCCATGCTCTGAAAGACATCCCAGAAATCTCCAGGAGTCTGTTCATAACCACACAGCCATCCACAGCAGAGCCTGGACTTGAACCCTAAGCGTCACTTCTGTACATGCTTTCTGCCCAAAAGGAATTCACAGGCTCCGCCATAAAGGTCTCTTCTCTTGCCTTAGTGTTCTAGCAGGTCCCTGTAGGGAGCCTCCAAGATGAGACTCAGCTGGGTCCCACGCTAAGCTCCAGGCTGCAGAACAGCCTGCCCTGGAGAGCAATGGCATTCCTCTTCTGTTCACAGTGAACCACACTGGTTTACTTGGACACCACAGGGGCTATACAAAGAGGATGGCCTGTTTTTGTTAGGCATGAACCAGGGAGGACACAGGGTTGGAGCTGTTTCTGGGAAGTCATTGTGCCAGAACACAGAACCTGGGGGAAAGCCTACACTGAAGAAAGCAGAACTGAGAGAGAAAAATAAGCAGATGTCTAAGGATATAATTTAAGCCTCTGGACCAAACTGTGCCTGAAGCCAGAATCCTTGGATTCCTTTTCTCTGTGAATCAGCAAACTCATTTTTTTGTTTGTTTTTTTGCTTAGGAGATAGAGAGCTGTGCCTCCATGTCTTATAAACAGTATAAGATAAGTGATGGATATATACTTGTAACTAAGTAGAAGTGAGAAACTTGTTCAATGACTTGAGAAAGGATGCTAGGCTTGTGGAAACAGAGAGAAAACCAGAGCTCAAAGTCCTGGTGTGTGCGGGGACACCATATATCAGATTATAAACAGGAGATCACACACACACACACACACACACACACACACACACACACACACACACACACCACGGAAGCCAGAGGAAGATGCTGGGTGTCCCGTCTGTCATCCTCTATCATGGTCTCTCACTAAACCTTGAGCTGAACCTAGAAGCCAGCAAGTCTCATTCATCCTGTCTCTACTTCCCATGGCACTGAAGTCACAGACCATGCATGGTTGAACTAGGATTTTTAGGTGGGTGCTGGATCTGAACTCAGGTCCTCACAGTTGTGCAGCAAGTACTCTTTTCCCACTGAGCCATCTCTCTAGCAATGGATCCTGCAGAATTCATGGATCGGCATCGCCTCCCTGCAGATACATTGCACCTCTGACCAAGCTTCCAATTTGCAAATAAGAGTGACAGACTAGTTAGACAAGGAGAGAGGGGTCAATTCATCTTCTCTACTGGAAGGCTTTGACATATAAAAGCTGGTGATCTAAGTGACAGACAGCCTGACTCAGTAGCAGACACTGAGCTATATACAGCTCCCGTGTGCATACAGTCCAGCAACTATCTTCTTGGATCAGTTGCTGAGTTTATTCATTTGAAACTGATACCCTCCAAACAGAGAGGAAGGACTGGAGAGATGGCTCAGTGGTTAAGAGCTCACCCTGTTCTTGCAGAGGATCCGAGCTCTCTTTCCAGCATCCACATCACAGGGCTCACGACTGTTTATAATCTCAGTCCCGTGGTGGGGAAATAACACTTCCAGCATCTGAAAGCACCTGCAGTCGTATGCACACACCCTTCCCTATGCACACACACACAGTTTAAACAAAGAGAGAAAGGATGGAGTGAGCGTCCCCTCCTCCTCTGCAGTTTCCCCTGATTTCCAGCCTCCAGGAAGCCTTGAGCAAGTTTCTAGCCCCACAGACGCATGGATACCAGGCCTGAAGTGTAAGGGACCAACTGGTCAGGAGGAGCCTCAGGTGTGTGTGTGAGCTGCTCTGGCCAGGAGCTGAACCCAGACACCCGGGGGCCCAGCTAATGTTTGCATTCCTTCTGATTGAATTACTCATGCCTCATTTGATCAGTTCCCTGAAACAATCACTTCTGGATGCATTAGAAAACCCAAGTCCCTGCGGTTAGTCTGGCTGGTTTCTATTTAAGAAGATGGAGAGTTCACTTGTCTAGGGCAAATAGGAATAGACTGTGCAGAATTGGCAGTGTCCCTGGTCTTCTACCATCTCGATCCCTTTATTCTCTCCAGAATGGAGACTCCCCATGGAAATGCCTCTGATCCCTTCACGAGATCCCTGGGAGGCACAGGGCAAGCCATGTTAAATATTCAGTGCTCCTAATAGCTCCTCAATTCTCAGAGAACACTCTGGCAGAGGGGATGGGAAATGCCTTGCCAGCTTAAAGGGCAGTGGTAAAACAAACACACACTGAACCTGTTGGTAAACAAACCCCAAGAAGACAAGGGAGCTTGGCTTGTCCCCTCTTGCCTGTCAGACAGAATTTAATACTCTCCTGTTTCTGGTTTTCTTCCCTTGTGACCCAAGTTGGAGCTTGCTTAATTTCTGTTTACAGTGTGGCTCTCAGAGGAAAGGTGGGAAAGAGAGAGCTGGCCTTAACAGAGGAGGGATTCGCCTTGCCAGGACAGTACCTGAGACTCCTGCAGTTTGTGATTCCATGTCCTTCACAGCTGCCTGAGGAGCCCAGAACCCAGCTCAGCCAAATTTTAAATTAAAATCACCAGGGGATGGGGATGTAGCTCAGTTAGTAGAGTACTCGCCTACCACCCAGGAAGCCCTGGGTTCAATCCTTAATGACATAGAAATCAGGTGTGGTGTTATGTGCCTCTGATTCCAGTGGGAACAGGAGGATTGGAAGTCTATAGTAACTCTCCTCCATATATAACCTGGGCTACATGAGACCCTGTTTCAAAAAACAAACAAAAACAAACCCAACAACAACAACAAGAAAAAACCAAATAACAAAATAAAAACAGGGGCAATGAGATGGCTCAGCGAATAAAGGTGCTTGCTGCCAAGAATGACCTGAGTTCAAACACCAGAACCCACATAGTGGAAGAAGAGAACCAACACCCTCAAGTTGTTCTTTGACCTTCATCCACACTCTGTAGCGCATGCGCAGGCACACACACATACTAAAAGGATGTAATAAAAGTTTAGAATGGCTGTAAGCTAGGACCTAGATATCAGCATTGAAAAAAAATGTTATGTGTATGACTGTTTTGCTCGCAGATCTGCATATACATGCCTGTATATCTGTGTACCATGTATATGCAATGTGCCCAAAGAAGCCAGAAGAGGGGGTCAGATTCCTTGGAACTGGAGTTACAGAGGGTTGTGAGCCCCCAAGTAGGTGCTGGGAATCAAACCCAGCTCCTCTGGAAGAGAAGCCAGTGCTCTTAACTACTGAGCCATCTCTCCAGCCCTGGCTTCAGCATTTGAAAGCTCCCCAGCTGACTGCATTGTGCAGCCGTGGGCTAGAATCCGTGCTTTGCCCAGTGTGGTAGCCATGGGTGGCTGGTGAACATTGGAAATCTGCAAATCCAAACTGAGATGCAGTGTAAATGGGAGTCGGGCTCCTGGGACTATGACAAAGAGAATGTGAGCCTTGTTATGAACAAGGTTGTCATGTGGATCTCAACTGGAACAATGTGGATCTGTCCTGAGAGAGACTAGCACACATGTATGGGCAGGGACATGTGGGCAGAGCTGCAGTGTGGGTAAGAAGTGGAAAGAATCACTGAAGGGAGAGAAAGACTGACAAAAAAAAAAAAGAAAGAAAGCACAAGTGTCTTCAAGCCACTTCAAGACATCATCGTTTCCACTTCTAAGGAGAACAAAGCCCCAATCATCCCCCTTGACACACCCACACCCACACCCACAGGGACACACATGCTTGCTCTGTTACAGGGCCATGAAGTCATTCTTGCTCTTCTCTATACCAAACGGCCAGGGAGGCAAAGTCCACGGCATGGAGTAATTGGTGCCAAGCAAAATGCGAAGCTCAGCCATGAAGCCTCGTTCTGTCTAGTCTTCCCCAAGTGTGGCAAAAACTATCCTCTAACTACAAACAGCTGGAAAAAGCAAGGCTGCCACATGGAGAGGCGAGCCAGCAGAATCCAGACAGACAGACAACCAAGCATAATCCCTGCAGGAACAGTGACCACATAGGACCTTCTCCTTTCACAGGGAAGCTGCCTGCTGTCTGAGGACTGTCTGCATAAGTGCATGGGAACTGCCTGCCCTCTGAACCTTGGCTGCTCTCTGTTCCTCAGCTGAGCGGTCTCCACAGGTCTCATGTGTGATGGCTCATTTTTTCTTTCAACTTGACTGGGCTATGGAATGCTTAGGGGTGGTCAAGTATTCTAGATGTTGCTACAACGGTGTTTTTAGAAGTTATGACAATTGTATTACTTTTGTTTTGCTTTGTATCTTAGAGCAGGATCTCACCGATGGCTTCGAACCAGCTAGTTAAGGGTGACCCTGAGTTTCTGACTCTCTTGCTCTACCTCAGAGTGCTGGGATTACACGAGTGTGCCACCATCACCACCACACCTGGCTTATGCAGTGCTGGACTTATGCAGTGTTGAACTCAGGGCTCAGGGCTTTCTGCATGCTAAGTAATTAGTCTAGCAACTGAGCTACACCCCCAGCCTCACAACAAACAGTGTAATTGGTGACACAGAGCGGACTGCCTATTCTGATCTGGGTGGGCCTAATCTCAATCATCAAAAGCTTGACTAGAACAAAAAGACAGGGTCCCAAAGTGAGAAAGGGTTCCTCCAGTGAACTCCCTATGGACTGGAACCTTAACCTTCAATTCTCTCGGGTTGAGTTCCCTATGCACAATGTGAATCTGGACTTCCTGACCTCTGTACTCATGAGAGCCAGTCCCTTCCACTCTGTTCATACCGTATACACATCCTATTGGTTGTGCTTCTCTAGCGGACCCCGACTGACAGATCAGCATCATCACACCATCCTTGAGTCTTGTTTGTAGCCTATCAGATGATCCAGTATCAGGCACGGTCTCTGAGTCCTTAGGAATGAAGGCTGGACCAATGACAGTGTCATTGCCACATTCCCTTTGATTGGGCACAGGGCAGCTTCCTGGAATAATGGGAAAAGGACCCTGGAAGTGTGAGTGAAGGGCGCCTGGGCCAAAGAAGCAGAGGATGTGACTTCCTGAACGGAGTGACCTGATTGTCTTTTCTTCCATACTCTTTCTGCCTCTTCCCACAGGCCATCTGGGTCATGGCTCTTAGGTTTCAATGACCCAGGGTTGAAGAGTTAGACTTAATTTCTTGAGAAATCACGGCAAAAGATCTGCTTTGGATTGACTCTCTTGCTTCCCCCTGCATCCTGTTTCCCTCCTGTGACTTCTCCAGCTTTCTCTTAGTTTCTGTTGCCCCAGGCTCTGTTTTCTAGCCGCTCAACTGCTCCGCTTAGTCTCGTAAAATTCATCTGCCTCACTAGGAAATTACTACTCTCTTGTTTGATGGGGGTCCCAACAGACATCTGCTCCAGGTGATCAGATTCTTCCTTTTTAATCCCTAAGTTCCAAGAGTTTTAGTTTTAATTATAATTTTGATCATTTTTGGTCCTGTTCCAATTAGCCTGGCCGCTCCTTTGGGAAGAGCTTCTGGCCTGCCAACCACTACCGAGAACCATACCCATTCAAAATGCAGAGCTGTGGCGCTCAGTCCCAGCTGACGCATTAACAACAGGACCCCTGCTCCCATGGCTGAGGGATCATTGTGGGCGAAGGGGCAGAAAGACTGCAAGAGCCAGAGGACTGGGGACTTTGCTGTGAGACTGTGTCTCCCGGAAACGTCAGGGACTAAATTCATGAAGTCTCGCCCACAACGACTGCCTAAATGTGAGCTGAACAAGGGCCACACCAAGAGACAAGCTAACGTGGTCCAGGGAAAGCCCACAAAGGCCTCAACCCTGTGCAAACAACTGCAGGCAACTAAGGAACGCTGAGAATGGGAGAAATCGTCTTCTCCAGGAAAGAGCACAGCTATGGGCTAACACCAAATGGTCAGCATGGAACACAAACATGCAAATAAATATTATATAGACCAATCTATCTGTCTGTCTGTCTGTCTGTCTGTCTCTGTGGGGGGAGGAAAGAGAGAGTTAGGTTCTAAGGATTTTCAACATATGTATTTTTATTTCTGTTGTCATTTTCTGAACATATATTTAGTTGACCCACTCACTACAGGCCATGCTGGACAATGCCAGCTCTTTACTCAAAGGTAGACAGATTGCTGTTCTCCCTAGCTCCTGGAGGCTAAAGGCCAAAACAAGATCAGAAGCCAGAGCTGGGGATGTAGCTCAGTTGAGTTTACTGCCTAAACAAATGTGGTGGGCATGCCTGTGATCTCAGCTGCTGGGCTAGAGAGGCAAGCCAGTCAGAAGTTCAAGACCATCCATGGCTATGCAGTAAGTTCAAGACCAGCCTGGACTACAGTATATGTGTTTTAAAGTTCCTACTGAGTTCAGTCAATCAGATTTTTCACAGAAGGTGACCAACAGGCAGCAAGGGAAGGCCACCTGCAGACAGTCTTGGATCCTGCCCTGGTCATGGTTCCCACAGCAGCAGTGCTGGCTCCGACTGTTTTCACAGCTCTACTAGGTGAGGAGAGGAACTTTCCAGAGTCCTTAGAGGTGACCCTCACCACTACACTTCCTTGTTTCTCCCTCTGCAAAGTACAAGATCAAGGGATATGATTTTGTATGCTTTACTAAACCGCAGAGAGAAAAGCAGAAATGGAACATTTGATGTGAAAGCTAATCCCATGGGTCACATTGAGACACGATCTGCAGCAGGAAGGGGTAGGCCAGGTGTGCCCGGCCGGTGCAATGACAGGTGACAGACGCAGCGACAAACAACATGAAGGGGTGGGCAGTCCATGTCAAGAAGGAAGGTGAGGATTCTAGACGGAGAAGGGATAGACACTGGAGCTGAGCATGTGGGCCATGCCAGTCACACCAGCGTCTGGAGGCGAAGGCAGACAGGAGGAACACAGATTCGAGGCTACCCTGAACTACTTGGTAAGACCTCCTAAAAATAATAAAAACAACAGACAAATAAAAATAGAGCTAGGTGAGGTACCTCACACTGATAATTCTAGCATTCAAGAGGCTGAGGCAGGAGGACTGCATGGGTTTGAATCCAGTTTGGGATACATAGTGAGCACCAGGCTAGCCTGACAAGCCAAAAAAAAAAAAAAAAAAGCTGAGATTCTGGGCCAAAGGTGACAATGAAAGACAGCCAACAAAGAAGGCAGGTGAGCAGCTCCAAATTCAAGCAGACCAGGCAGGCTTGAGCCAGGAAGAGAGACAGCAAAATGGAACAAGAAGGTTCAAGCAGGCATTTCATAGTAGCAATGGAGCCTTGAGCGACAAGTTTTCTGCTCCTGCAGCACAACGTGGGGACACGAGTGTGGTTTTGGGTGTCTCTCTGTGTGTGTGCATACCTAAGTATGTGTGCACTGTGTGTCTGTGTGTGTGTGTGAGTGTGTGTGCCTATGTGTACATGTGTGTGCACTGTGTACCTGTGTGCATGTGAGTATGTGCACTGTGTGTCTATGTGTGTGCATGTGAGTGTGTGCTCTGTGTGTCTGAATGCTTTTGTGTATATATACATGCCTGTGAGTGTGTGTGCACTGTGTGCCTGTGTGTGTGCATGTGAATGTATGCCCTGTGTTCCTGTGTGTGAGCATGTGCGTACTCTGTGTGTATTTGCGGCTGTGTGCACTGTGTGTCTCTGTGCATTTGCAACTAAGTGTGTGCACTGTATGTCTGTGTGTGTTTGTGATAGTGTGTATATGTGTGTGCACACATGCACGCATGTTCCCACACACGCTGGAGCACACTCATGCATAATAATGTGGGTAACAGGCGTGTCACAGGATGCATGTGGAGGTCGGAGGACAAGCTTGGATAGCAGTCGTCATCTTCTATCTCTTTGAAATAGGGTCTGTTTGTTGTTTTCCTGCTGCCTATGGGAGGCTAGCTGGCCCATGAGCTTCCAGAAATCTTACCTTGCCTCTGCCTCCCATCTCCCTGTCAGAGCACTGAGCTGCCCATGCCAGGCTTTATACAGGCTGTGGGGATTTAAAACCTGGTCCTTACACCCGAAAAGAAAATCCTTTTACCTACTGATCCACCTCCCAAGCCCAGCAGGGTGGAGACTTTTGGGACGACTGCCTAGGGAGGCAGCTGTTACCATCCTCACCCAACTGTGCCCCAAGTCCTACTGGCTTTACTTACTGAATGACCAGAGGCAGCATCCCCCCAACCCCGTACCACTGCCATTATCTGACTTGACAGTGTGATGTTCTCTCATTCTAGAACTGGTCTAGAGAATCACAGGGCATTCTACCTCCAGCACTGTGGCCTGGACAGTTGGCATCAAAGTCCGAGACAGAGAAGGTGATTTTCCAAAATTATCCCAGTTATTAAACAGTGAACTTGAAGACAAGTCCACCATACCATAGGTTGTGGGTCTCAGTCTTAGGTACCGAAGGAAGACAGAATGGGGGTACAATCACTGTCCCTCCTGAGCATGTCAGAAGTGCCTTGGTGGGCTAGCCACCAGAGTCTTGCTTTTCTTCTCCTGACAACTCCTGTTTTATGAGGAAACTATGGCATAGGGAGGAGGAAGGGCCAAGGATGAGTGTCATTCATGCTTTGTGTCCATGGCACTAGACATCAGAGAGTGAGAGCCAGTTGTGGTCACAGGGTGGCTTGTTGAGCGGGGCATGAAGGGGTGTAGTCAGTCTGCAGTTGGTGGTTGCCTGTTGCCACTGCCTGGCTTCAGAGTAGGAGTCATGAGCATGTCACCCACTTGGCTGAGGAGTGACCATGGCTGGAATCATAAGGCTAATGATTAGGAGATCAGCTGGGGTGCACAGATGGAATCAGAGTAGCTCCGTGACTCTCACCGCTTCTCCCCCTTCCTTCCCACCCTCCCCACTACAGGGTCAGCAATGTGAATGTGTGGTCACAACCATGTGGGGTCCCACTCAGGGCTGAGCACATTCTACATGCCAGGTCTCTGGCCCTGCGAATCTGTGAAAGTCTCCTTCCTTCACATTGTGTCCCTTTGCCCAGTAGCACGGTGTGCCAGCCAAGATAACACACCCTGACAGACTCATCTAAAGTTACCAGTCAAATCACAATGACTCCTGAATATACACACAGAGAAGAATTGAAAGCAGGGTCCCAAAGAGATGTGTACACACCACCCCTGCAGGGTTGTTCAAGGGGCTAAGGGAAGAAAGATGACCCAATTGTCCACCACAGGTGAATAGAAAACCTAAATATGGTTCATTCGCAAGAGTGACTACGATCAGCCTGGAAAAGTAAGGAAACTGACACAGACTACATCACAGATGAGCATCAGGAAGGTTATGCTAAGTGACAGGGCCAGTCACAAAAGCACAGGTACAGAAGTCTCTAGCAGAGTCAGCTGTGGGGAGAGAGAGAGAGAGAGAGAGAGAGACAGAGACAGAGACAGAGAGCAGAAAGCTTGCATTCCAGGAAGTGGGAGGAGTTGGTGTTAAATGGGTACAGGGTTGCAATTTGGGGCGAACAAGAGAGTTCTCGAAATGGATGGTGGTACAACATGGCTGTGCACCACAGAAAACACCCATGGGAGTCACGTCAGGCATATCTATTTTGCTAAGAAAAGTTAACATGGCCCTGCACACATGTGCATGCGTAGTGTCGCGAGCTAAGGGAAACCATCACAGAGAGCACAAAAAAGTCAGGTTCTTGCCTTTTGAACAAGACCCTTGCATGTCGTTCTGCACTAGATCCTGTACTCCCATCCTCAGGACATAAAAATTCAGCGTCTCTTTCACTGCTGTCTACCTGAGCTAACTTCACTGGGCTTTGGCCAGAGGCAACGCACTCCCATACAAAAGTTACCTGTCTGGGAGAACATAGCCCCTGCATGGGGGGAGGAGGGAACAGGGGTGGGGGTGTCAAGAGCCTCTTGTTCCCTGCCTTCCTTCAGAAAAAGCTGGTTCTCATACTGTGTGGCACATCAGAGCTTCTGGGAACTGCAGATGCTGGGGCCCAACCTTGACATGCTACATGACATGCCAGCACTACAGCCTGGATTCTGCGCTCTTCAATGGCTCTACTGCGCATTCATACTTGATCCCCATTCCTGGTTCAGGACATTGGGCTTTGGGACTTGGAGAAAGACAAGGCAGAGTCCCTACCCCACACACATTCTTCTGTCTCTTCTAAATATGGACATATCTTTTTTTATTGATTTATTTATAGGCTAGGTCTCATGTTCATTCATTCATTCATAGGCAGGGTCTCATGTATGCCAGGCTGGCCTCCAAATTCATCATATAGTTCAGGATGACCTTGCAGGTAACTGCCATGCCCGGTTTATGTCATGCTAGGGATCAAACCCAAGACGGGTGAGTGCTAGGTAAGGACTCTACCAACTGAGCTACACCCTGCCACATCCTTTTTTTTTAAAAAAAGATAATTCTTGCCAGTGTGATGGCACACACCTGTAATCTCAGCATTCTAAGAGCTGAAGGAAGAATATTTTCAGGTTTGGAGTCAATCTGGGCTACGCAGTGAGCTCCTACCACGAAGTGACCAAGGGTTTGAGAATACAGCGGAGTGGCAGACTGCCAGCCTAACATGCACGAGGCCCTGGGTTCCATCCTGGGTACACCTCCACCCCTGTACTGGGTCAAGAGGCCCTGGGTCTGGCCTGCAGATGTCAGCTGTGATGTGAATGTAGATTTGTGAGCTGAGGTATTCATGACTTAGTCCTGCTGATTCCTAGTGACTGAAAACTTCACTGTGGCCCTGGATCTCCAGAGACCCTGTGGCCTGAGGGGCCTCTGTGCTATCACCTGAGGCCTGAGGAGCCTCTGTCTCCCCACTACGGCCCTGGCTCTCCTGAGACCCTGAGGCCTGAGGGGCTCCTGTCTCCTCACTGCAGCCCTGGTTCTCCTGGGTACCCAAGGTCTAAGGGGCCTCTGTCTCCCCACTGCAGACCTCTGGTTACACTTCCCAGAGCAGGGTGCAGGCCATGCAGATGGTCTGGGCAAGGCTCTCCACAGGGCTCTTTGTTCTGGGTGGAATTATAAGCCAATAACCTATCCGAAGGAATTATGCTGATAAAAGGAAATTCTTCTTTTAAGAGCAGGCGGGAGGCAGATGACTGAAGCACCAAAGAACGCTGTGGTTGAACACTCTCTCTCTCTTTTTTTTCTGTTATTTGTTTTCTGGCACAATCTGTCTCTGTGACTGAGCTGAGGGCTGTGTCCCTGCGACAAAGGCCTCTTTCTTACGACAATTTAATAGCTCCAATACGGACGGCCCTGACTCTCACGGGCCGGGCTCTGAGGGTTGCTGAAGGAGGTGGAACACCGCTGCTTTTTTGCAGCCTGGTGCAAACTGAACTGAGGGTGACCTGGAGCGGGAGGATTAGCCTCACAAATTTCAAGCTCCTCCTACCAAAACTACCAAAGGTAAAGAGAACCAGATACAGGGGCATGGATGGGACATGGGTTACAATGTAACCTTGAGGCTTTATGGGAGGAAAATGGCTTAGAAAGATAAGCAGGGACCAGGTTAGGGGCCCAGGGGTATCACCAGGAAGCTCTCCTGAGTTCCTCCCAGAGTTCCTCAGAGTTGTGAGAGCAAAGATTTTTCAGGCTTCTTGAGGCCAGAAGTCTTAAGTCAAGGGATCAGCAGGGCCAGGCTCTCTTCAGCAGCTCCAGGGAGGATCGTTCCTGCCTATTCCAGCTCTGGGTGGTACCTGAAGACTTGAGGATGGTTTTTGATTGAATCTGCATCACTCTGAACTCTGCCACCACTGTTAACCGAGTGTCTTCCCTCTGTGAATCTGTGTAACTATATATCCCCATTGTCTCCTTCCAACTTCCTTCTTCCCTGCCCTTTTCCTCCTACTCTTCTCTTCCTGCCCCATCCTTAATCCCCCTCCCACCTTATAAGTGCTCCCAATTGTACAGTGGTATAGGAGGTTCTTCTGACTATGTGTTGCTTTCATTGGTTGAATAAAGAAACTGCCTTGGCCTTTTGATAGGGCAGAACTTAGATAGGCGGGGAAGACAGAACAGAATGCTGAGAAGAAGGACAGTGTGGCAGACGCCATGAAGCTCCTGCCTGAGACTGACACTGGTTAGACTCTTTCCCGGTAAGACACGACCTCATGCTGTTGTACAGATTGGTGGAAATGGGTTAGATCAGGATGTGAGAGTTGGCCAAGAAGAGGCTAGATATAATGGGCCAGGCAGTAATTTAGTTAATACAAATTTCTGTGTGGTTATTTCGGGGGCTAAGCTAGCCAGGCGGCGGGATGCAGCCCACTCCTCCTACAACAGAGTGGCACCTCAATATGGTCGACTAACTCCAAGTAAAACCTGAGAGGGCATGAAAAGGAATTCTAGACACACAGAAAAAAACAGAGTTTAACACAGCTTTTTGATGTTTGCTGGTGGCATGCCGAAGAGAAATTTTCCTGATTCAGCTGTAGCGAGAAAAAAAAAGTCGCACAATTTTAAAACACTGGCTTCTGGGCTATACTCCTAGTGTGACCTCTGTCTCTTGTGGGAGACAGAGAATTTGGATGGGGTTTGTGAGTAAAGTGCTATGGCTTGCTTGATGGCAATGTGGACTGCTGTGTGCCTGGAAATGTGCATGGTTCAGGGGCACCAAATGGCTTTGAGGCAGGAGCAGCTCCGCCATGCTGAACTGTGCTGATCTCAGGCAGGATATCATAATAACAGCGCAGTTAAGGTTTAGTCTGGGCAGGAAACAGGTGGTACCATATTACCCCTACATGGCGTAACTTAAGTTTTTAAGAAGTGCTTAGCATTTTAAGAAGTGCTCCTGGATACTAAAGAATTACAGATTCACAATAGAACAAATACATAAAAGACCTCTAAATGGGTCATGGTGTTAAATAAATGTACATAGGCTTGAGAGAGAAAAAAAATAAAGAGTATAGAGAGTCAAAAAATAAAGTTAATGCTTTTAAAAATAAAAGAGGTAAAGTCTTTAAAGAGACAGAGTACAGATAGTTATAGATTAAAAGAAATAAAGAAAAATAAGCCATGTAAAAATGAAAAAGTCACAGAGAGTCTGGATTATGCATTTATTGTGTTTTCTTTAAATTTTTTTGACTGTAAAGGAGTTAAACACAGAGAGACATCTCATTATATGGGCTGCCAAGCTAAACCAGCATGTATATTATAAAGATATCTTGACTTCAGAATTTGGGTCTAAGGATATGGTGCTTTGGAAAAGATGTTCTTCTTTTGTTTTCACAGAGGATGAGACCCTGTGGATTCCTTCTAGACTAATATGGTATGATAGACCATGTCCTCCTGAAAGGTTGCCGTAAACACCCTCAAAAACTTACTTTGCTCAACTGCCAACTGAGATGAACCCAGCATACAGGATACACCATGAAAGACCTGATTACCAGAGCCCCCATTCAGCACAAAGAAGTTTGGAGAGAAATAACTGTGCCCATATTCCCAAATATTGTTTATAAATGTTCTTTTACATTTAAAGGGGGATATGATATAGATATGAATAATTTGTATTGGTATAAATCTTGATTTATTGATACAAGTTTAAGGTCAATTTTGTTATATGTATTTCTGATCTTGATTAAGGTGTTGCGATTGTGTAGTTCATTTAAAAATGTAATGTATAATGAGAAAATATAGGTTGTTAATGGATAATCATCAATAATAGTCAAGCTTGTAGTCATGTTAGTAAGATTTTCTAGATATACAGAGATATATTTCAGTTAGATAGGCATTCTTCATATCTTTCAAAGACTACAAAATATGGCATTTAAGATGTTTTAATAACTTTCATGACAATGAGACATGTCTGCTCCTGGCAGCACCAATCTACTTCAAGAGGAAGATGGGTATCGAAGAGGCTCCTTATGGAGTTTGCTAGCCATTTGGACAAAAAACTGTTCTTGCCTGGACTGCTTAACTGGACACAAAGAACCCACAGAGAGAGGACTGCTGAACTTGTCTAAAGGTGAGATGATCCTTCAGGGTTCCTGCTTCATGGAAGAGTCTGCAAGACATTCTGCAGGATACAAAAGAAAGTGACTGAACTGTCTTTAGAATTTCCTGCTTCATGGAAAAGTCTGCTGGATACTATGGGCCTATAGGCTGAAGATAGATGCCCCAACGGTACAGAAAAACTTTGGGTGACTGTCCATGCAGTGAGATGTCTCTGTCACTTCTAGAGTTTTGGAAGTTGCTTATTTCTCCTTTACTTAGGTAATATTATATCTTTTTGGAGTCTTTGATGGAGTTGAAGAATAGATAGATAGTTATAGTTTTCTTTTGTTATGCTAAATGATAAAATAGATACAAATATTATAACTGTAATTCTTGCTTGATAACTGTTTTGTTATATGTAATTTTACTATGTTAAAGTGAAAGCCTTTCTTTTTTGTTTAAACAGAAAAGGGGAAATGGTGTAGGAGGTCCTTCTGACTGTGTTGCTTTCATTGGTTGAATAAAGAATCTGTCTTGGCCTTTTGATAGGGCAGAACTTAGATAGGCAGGGAAGACAGAACAGAATGCTGAGAAGAAGGGCAGTGTGGCAGACGCCATGAAGCTCCTGCCTGAGACTGATGCTGGTTAGAATCTTTCCCGGTAAGACACGACCTCGTGGTGATACACAGATTGGTGGAAATGGGTTAGATCAGGATGTGAGAGTTGGCCAAGAAGAGGCTAGATATAATGGGCCAGGCAGTAATTTAATTAATACAAATTTCTGTGTGGTTATTTCGGGGGTTAAGCTAGCCAGGCAGCGGGACGCAGCCTGCTCCTCCTACAACAGAGTGGTGCCCGGCACCCAACAGGCCCACTCCTCATACAACAGTAGAGGATTTAGGACCCATCCTAATCCGGTATAAACTGATCAGAACTAGCCAGGATCTGTTGTCATGTGAGAACCTTCTCAGTGCTGGGTGTTAAGGTACTTTTCCCTCACCATCAACTCCATTCTGGGAACTTCACAGACTACTTGTGGCCCCTACTGTGCACCTCTGTCTTCCTCAGTGACCTTGCCCGTCTGTCACCTGTCCCAAGGTGAGACTAGGTAAGCAGCTCATCAGGCAAGTGCCCACCTCTCCGGAGTGTTCCTTCCCTCCCTCCCTCTCCCTTCCCCACCTCTCTTTCTTACTTTCTCCCTTCCACCTATCCTTCACTACCCACCATGTAGGGCAGCCATCAAGGGTTACAGTTTCCACCATAGTGGTAAGCACCTGCACACACACTCAAACCCTTCTTCAGCATTAATGTCTGCTTCCTGTAGGACTGGCTGGACAGACTGTTTCTCCCTGGGGCAATTTTGCACATACTGTCTCCAGGAATATCCCAAGGAGATAAAAGATGCACTTAATGCTTGAACTGGGACTTCTACAGACAATATCCAAGCTACTCACAGTGTGAGCCGACATATTGCCTTGACAGGAGCTGACCCCGGTCCCCTAACACTTTTTTTGGGGGGCACTTTCTAAGCTGCTAGGTTACAACAGATGTGTGGCTTGAGGGGCAAAGAAGGGCAGTGGTTAGAGGCAAAGGCTCTGCAGTTGGGCTGTTTGGGTTCAAGACCCACTTCTGCCCTGACCCTGAGCAGTCATGCGGCCATTTCCTGTCTGCAAAGTGAGGAGGACATCTTCTCCCACACAGAGGACTGGGAGGCACAGACAACCGGCTACATCACGACGCAAGGTCTCTGTGTGGAAAGGGCTCAGGAAATGTCAGCTTCATGCAGTCCGGAATCCGATGGACAGAAGTCAAGTCCCATCACTTGCTAAAGAATAGCCAGGCCTCTGCAGCGGTCCCCGTCACTATAAACAGACCACTGGTGACACATGTTCTTATTCAGTACCACAGGGGCACTGATGTCCCCAAACGACCTCTTAGCTCCCTATGTGAAATGTGTGGGGTTGGGCACCACCCTCCCTCCCTCCAGGGTGCTGCCCCAAAGGTCTATCCTGGAAGAAAATAGCCCTCCCCCCCCCCCGTATCTGCAGTGCAGAAGAGAGGGAACATGTCATCCCGAGTGCCTGGGAACGCCACACAGAAAGCATACTGGCTCCCAGAGGGCTCTGTGGGCCTGCCCCTCCCCTCGCTGCTCCAGGCTAACAGAGCACAGTGTTGTGAATCCATGGCTCCTCCTGCCAAGAGGGCCAACCCCTGTCGCCAGGGACTTGGGTGAGGGCGGCTGTAGCAGCAGTGGAGGAGGAAGGGGTGGGCATAAAGGGCCCCTTGTGCTGCTGATGGGGGGGGGAAAGTGGCTGCAAGCTGCTTAGGGCAAACGGGGTGGGGGTGGCTCGGTGGCCTCCTTGTTTTGAGACAGTGATGTGTGCGGTGAGATCAGAGGGGCTTGGGAGTCAGTCCAGGTAATTAGGGAAGCAAAAGAAAGACTCTCTGATCGGGCACAGGGCTTTCTCTTCTAAAGTTGCTTGTGGGTTTCTGGGCAAGACATTGGTGCCCAGCACACTGCCTAGTCCTGCGCAGGGTAAAGGTTAAGGATACTGGGCAGGAATTGCCAGGGCAAGGAATAAGGAACACATCAACTCTGCATCGAGGCAGTGCCATGAACTGTACTGGGGCGGGGGGGGCTGGGGAGGATGCCAAGGTCAGGAATCAAGCCTGAGGGAAACACTCAGATGGCCTCTTGTATCAAGAGACCTGGGCCCGAGCTCCACACACTGCAGAAACTGTCTCCATACTGATTTTCTGTGTGTGTGTGGCGGGAGGGGGGGCTTCAAGGCATGGAGTACTTGCTTTGGGGCTTGGGCTGGCCAGGGATGGGGGAGAACAGGGGCCTGGCTATCTCCTACAACATATAAAGCCCTGTGGCATGCCTGTCTCAAACTGTTGTGGGTGCTTTCTGCAGAAAAACACTGGTAATTGCTGGGACACCCACAATGCAGTAGCTACCATTACCCATGCTTTACAGAGAAAAGCGACCCCTCACCTTAGACAGCCAGGTTCTGAACCCATTCACTGTGTATTCTGCCACATGTGCCTTCATACCACCCTTCAAAAGACCTGCAATAAAGGAGATGCTGTAGGAAGCCAGGCCTGCTTCCCGCGCCCAACACAGTTTCTCTCAGAGCCAGAGACCTGGGCAAGGGCTTGACTTTTCCCTTGACTGGAGATGGGTATCCGTCCCCCTTAGGGCCTCAGTTCTTTTGTGGGTCCTGTTGTCAGCCTGACACTTTGATAAGCGGAAAGGACAACTCAGTACTGAGCGCCTGGCATGTACTCACCAGAGACATCAATCCTCATCACGATCATGGTATGAAGTTTACTACGCAAGGCATCATGGGCTGTTGGGATGAGCATGCGTTTGAGAGATAGTGCTTTAAAGCACTAATGACAAACTCTTGATCTAATCTGCCTCCTGTTCTTTTGACCCACGGGAAGGTCTTCAAAACTCTGTGGAAAGTTAAACGTAGGATGACCATGGATCCCAGCTATTCCCCTGATGGGTGTGTGTCTAAGAGAAATGAAGATGCATGTCTGTTCAGAAGCCTCTGACTGGCAGATCACAGCTGTGCAGAAGTGGGGAGAGCTCAGCTGTACCCCTTTCCCTAATGGGGTCCGAGATGCCCTGGGTGGGGCCCAGATCCCGGAAATGGGTTCCAAGTTGATGTGCGCATCCCTATTGTGTTGCCAGTCCTCTCTCCCACCCCAGACGACTTTATCCTTTGAACTCAGGTTTTCTATAGCACAAATAGAGCAGTCCTACAAAGATCACTCAGGCCTCACCATTTCCCTCTAGAGTTGGAAAGGATCTTCTTGAAGTTTAAGCAGAGAGAGATACAGCCATGACAGGGAAGTGGAGAGCAACCTTGAATGGCGATCCAGGTCTGAGATGTCTAGAGGTCTCTCTGTTGTTTAAGGTGGAGGCAGGGACATCTAGGGCTAGAGATATCTTTCTTAGGGCAGAGGAAGAACCTTGGGACTGAGGAAGGAGCCCGGTCCAGGCCTCCTGTCCCCCTAGACAAGAGTTCCTCATGTCTGTGGTCTGGTGTTATTTTGCCCAGCTTAATCAAGGTCTTCCTTCCAGGCACAGAGGGGGAGTTCTGTGTCAGGAGCGGACGTCTACTCTACCCAGAATCTTGCTTGAAAGTATCCATTGAAGAAAACAACCAAACTTCAAAAGCAACTTTGTCTCTGAAGATCACTTAGAGCCGGTCAGCCCTTGACTCCAAGTGTATTTTCCACTAGAAATGGCTGGGATGGTTGCTCATATTATTGTTGTCGGAAAAGATGGGGCCTGAGGATCAAAGAGATGCCATGTAGATACGTGACTTTATTATCTGACATGGCCCACAAGAACCTCCTAAGGGTGGTCAAATCAGATCAGACCCACCCCCGTTACTGTCCAAGACTGAGGAAACAGTTCACAGGAGTAGGGGGATGGCTCAGTGGTTAAAAGCATTTGCTCCTCTGGCAGAGGACCTGGGTTCCATTCCCAGCAATCACGTGGTGCCTCACAACCATCATGACTCCAGTTCCAGAGGATCCAATGCCCTGCTCTGACATCTGCGGGCATGGGGCGCAAACATACATGCAGGCAAAGCACTCATACGCATAAAATAATCTTATTAAGGTTACTAGAGTACTACAGGTGTTCTAATGACAAAAAGGCAAACAGAACTGACTTTTGGGGGCTCTGGGGTTGGGCTTCCCACACCTCCACTTTCCTTGATTACAGTAGCTTCCTGCTCTATTGGCCACTTCTCATGATCGCACAGAGATCTATTTTAATTCTTGGAGAAGGAGTAACGATGATGAATCCATTCTGCGATGAACTAAATGAGGTGTGAAATGCTCTGAGCCAGATAGCAGGGTTATAAAAATGCTCTTTTACAGAACATCTAGGGAATGTTTACCAACTCCTACAGACATGGATGACAGAAAGACAGATAAACAGACAGAAGATAAAGACAGATGGAAAACTTGATAGATAATATATGCATAGGGTGTAGTTATATGAAGAGAGTCAATATAGGTATAAGCTCTATTTAAGCCCAACAGCAAGTCAGAGGATCGACTCAAGTACCTTCTGAAGTCTATTCTTCCTATCACCTCACCTAGTGAGCTATGATGCCAGACCACCACACGGTGGCGCTGTGGGCCATTTTCAAATGCCTCTGTGACAGGGAAAGGAAAACTGAAGGAAAGGGATGTGGACCACTCTAGAACTCCAGAGTCAACACTTTGATGGATTCAGGAGAAAGGTTTGCTCACTTAGGTGAAACTGAGAGCAGGATCTTCGAGTCAGTGGAGGGGAGTGAAAGGCTGTGAGAAGAGGGGATGGCGGGTGAAAGGCATTACCACGCTCAGGTCGCCTGCACACCCTTGTGCCAGCTCACCTGCCCAACTTCAGTCTAGGAACTCTTCCAAGGAGGCCCAGGTCAGAGGGCATGGGGAGCTCGAGATCAACAACCCAGAGGAAGAGAGGGTCACCCTAGGATGTCCCTAAAGGCAGGTGGACTTGGTAAGTGTAGGGGCAATCATACACTCTGCCACATGTATGGGAGGCAGTTACCATGGCTTGTTCCTTAAAATATGCTCAGTGAGATAGGGAAACATGCGCATCACTGTGTTTTTTTTTTATTTTGAAAAAATGGTTAATTAATGACTCCTGACTTACATGATTGGTCATAGAGCAATGCTTGTATTTTATAAGCCAGAAGAAAAGATTTCTGTCATTTATGATCTCTACTCTTTGATAGGCTAGCAGACACAAACTTCAAAGTTGGTCTTAACTGAGCAAGTAGCTCTGAACGCAGGCTAACCCACCAGACATCCTTGATTAAGTGTGGACACTGGGCAGCAGGAGCCAGCCTGGGCATAGAGCATGAAATGCATGCAACCAGCCCCTGGGGGTGTGCTTCTGAAGGTTGTCCAAGGTGTGTGGTCAGCCTGCAGGCAGCACTGTCCACTCTGCATGGCCCTGCACCAGGACACCTGTTGGACTCATCCGTCCAGGAGTTCACAGTCTATAAATGGCCCTAGCCCAGGCTGGAAAGGAGAGTTCAAAGGCATAAATTGCCTTTGCTCTCCCTGCTGGTTTGAATTATGTTCACCATGAAGTGAGGGATGAGGGTGTGGTCTCCTCTGAATGATACTTATGAGAGGAAAATCACTTTAATCATCAAACTCCCCAAGGACATACAGTCTTCGGAATTTCTTTGTGGTTGAAGCCAAAAGAAACCACCAGGGAACCAGATCAGAAAGCAAAGCCAAGCCAAGCCGTGTTTCCCTTGGCCCACAGGCTGCTCATGGTTCGCTGAGTCTTCCTGACTCGGGGGACACTTTTTTTTTTTTTAAAGACAGTGTCTCATGTCTCAGGCTAGCCTCAAACTCACTACATAGCTTAGGATGATCCTGAAGTTCTCACCTTCCTCTCTTTGCCTCCCAAGCGCTGGGCTTTACAGCCATACCCCCCCCACCTTGTTTATTCCATGCTGGGGATTGATCCTAGGGCTCTGTGCATGCAAAATACATACGACTAAGCTACATCCATGGCCAGCTTTCTTTCCCTTTTTGAGACAGGGTCTTGCTAAGTAGCTAGCTCACCTGATAATTTCTATGTAGCCAAGGCTGGCCTTGAACTTTTAAAACCCTCCTACCTCAGTTTTCAAAATGATAGGATTATAGGTCTACGCCACCATACCCATGCTGGGTACTGACTTTTAGAAGAAAAAGCTGCCCTACAGCTGATTCAGCAAGAACATTGGGTAAGATAAGGAGAACAGTAACAGCATGTTGGCACCTGGTGGCAGTAGCGACACGCTGATTCTAGGCTAGGCACCTCCTGCTTTTCTCTGTTTCTTGCCTTAGGAAGTCAGAGCAAAATGCTGGGACCAGAAAAAAGTACTTTATTGTAATCTTTACTGTGCTCATCTCTGCTGGCAGTGATGGCATACAGGCGAGAGATGCATTGCAAACAGGCCCCACGAGGTCATGAAGAGATAGTGTGGCACCTAAGGGCTCGGTAATGAACTTGGGTCAAAGCTACAGACTGTGTCCACTATATCTAAGTGCATGAACTTTATGCAAAAAGTCAGAAAATATTTTCAGCCTTAAGAAGTCTATATCAACTACCCACTCAGTCAATGTAGCCGAAGAGCCAGAGACAGCAGGTAAAGAAGCTGACAAATCTGTGTTTCAATAAAACTCTGTTTACAGAAACAGGGGCTGAGCCAAACTTGGCCAGATGTGTCTGTGTACACATGCCCTGGAATAACGATGAACCCGCTGGAAGTCAGAAGTAAAAACCCATTGAGGGATGGCGAGATGGCTCAGTGGGTAAGTGCACTTGCTGCCAAGTCTACTGACCTGAGTTTGATCCCCAGGACTCAGATGGTGGAAGGAGAGCACTGACTCCTGTAGGGTGTATTCTGCCCACCCCCTTTCCCCCCCACAGTGCTCTTTGACAACACCTTAACCGGTATCCAGCTCAGCAACACAGAACTCTGTAGAATGCCAATCACTTCCTGGAGAGGCTGGCCGGGAACTGCCAGCATCCTCAGAGAGGACGAGGCTGGCCGGGAACTGCCAGCATCCTTAGAGAGGATGGGACCATTTGCAGTCGTGGTAGGGCAGGAATCTGGGTGTGCTGACTAACTCCCTGATTCATGTCAGCCCCCCCATCACTGTCACATGATTCACTGTGGCCCCTTGACACCTGATCTTGAAATGTCCGTTCTAAACAAACACTATTTGTGGTCTGTGAGAAACTCCTCTCTGGTGAGTTCTTCTTTTTCCTCTCCTCCACACTGCAGCCCTTCCTTTCTTCGGGGTTACTGAAGTTTGTTCTTCGAGGCCAGTAAACATCTTGTTCTGTGGTGGAATCCTTCCAAGGCTCCTGCATCCCCTTCCCACCTCCCCAAGCCATCCCAGATTAGGGCAGGTGGCTGAATGCAGCACCTCTGGGGCTCTGTCCCGAGGCTGCACCAAGGCTGGGTGGTATCCAGGTCCCTGGGTCCATCCACCTTACAAACACACTGGGGGCTTCCTTGGCGGTTAATTACTGCATTCTCCAGCATCATCCCCACTTATCCCAGGGGGCTGCCCTTCGGTTTGGCTGAAATTCACACCGCAATTGTAAAAGGCTCGTCCTGTTCTGAGTTTCATAGATGGTCTGGTTTCCATCACTCCCCCTGCAGCTTTGATTATGCTGATCTTAATGTTGCTTCTGGTTTTAAATGCCCACTCACAAATCATGTTGTCTACCGCTTCTGCTAATGATGATCAGCAATATCACACTGAAGATGGATAATGCAGCCTAGATGAGAATGACCTGAATGATAATGGCTCTGTGGCACGACAACAGTCAACTTTGGGAAACAAGCATGGGTGCTTAAAAAGGACATGGTTTCAGGGCTGAAAAGATGGCTCAGTGGGATAAGTGCTTGTTGTGCAAGCATCGAGGACGTAGGTTTGAATCCCCAGAACGCACATAAGACCAGACGTGGTAGCACACTCATAATCCCAGCATGACCTGCAGGATAAGAGGCAGAGACCGCAGAATTCAGAATCTGAAAGCTCATGGGGAGGCTAGCCCAGTGTAGGCAGCAACAAACCAGAATGTTTCAATTACTGGGAAGGAGAGGACTGTCTTGTAGCAGTTTTTTTCCGAGATTGAAACATTCTATCCCACAGGGAAGCTCTTGAAACAGAAAGGTAAACAACTCAAAATAGCTGCAGAAGTCCCTGAAACTGACCAGATTCACTAGGCCCCTCCTTGCCAGAGTAAGCAACAAAAGCTGAGCTTCTTCCTGTAAGAGAACTCTGAGACCCTACCAGCTTCTCAGAGGAGGTAGAAACCAGCCGAGCTGCTTCCAAGAGGTTTAAATCAGAGTCACTTGGAAAGGACACTCTCCTACCTGTTGAGATGCCTGCGGTTGTGCAGTGTGCTCCAGGTTTCCCAGATTTTGTGAGCTGTCACCCATGCTGATGCTGCAGCTATCTATGTTCCTGTAAATGACCCCTCACCCATCCTCTTAAGTGACCTGTGAGCTGTCACCTGTGCTTTGGTGATGCAGCAGTCTTTGTTCATCTAAGTGACCCCTTACTCATTCTCCTGTAAGTGACCCCAATAAAACTCACTGATTCACCAAGTTGGACATCAGTGATATCTGTACTTTGGTCTGTTGTAGGCACCCTCATTGTGGACAGCAGATGTGTGTTGTGTTTCCCCAGGAAAAGTTTTGTCACACAACAAGGACTGACCCCTGAGGTTGCCCTCTGACCCCTGGACACACGTTGTGTCATGCTTGCACCTTCATTCTCACACACGAAAATACAGGATATGTGCCCAGGATATGTAAGTCTACAATGCCTGCTCTCCATTCTGCTCACTTTTCGGCCCTGTTCCTAACAAGCCTCAAAATGAGACAACTATGCTCCCCACAGGACCACAGTTTTAGCTTCTCTCCTCACAGTTCCAACACGGTTTGCCTTTAAAGCGTCTAGGCTCAGGCTGCAGGTGCATAAAAACACATGCCTCTCATGTCATCCTGCAGTCTGCCCCCCTTTCCATAAAATATTCCTTCTACAGCTCCCCACTGCAGGAGGGGAGGGGAAACTAGTGTCTGCTTTGTTTTTATCAGTGCTGACATTGGGTCTTCCTGGATCTTCCTGTCTGGCTACAGGACTCCTGTCTGATTGTTGGATTTCTAGTTTTCACTAAAGGTTAAAAAGCATCCTCATTATTGCAACCCCAGAATCAATCATTTACTTTAGATGAGCTATGTGGAGGCGCTCCAAGGCCAGGCAGACACACACTGGGTGCCTCCTATCCAGCTGTGTGAATGTGTATGTGCAGAGGTTATAAGGGCGATTTTGGGTACCTTCCTCTATCTCTCCACCTTATTTTTTTTTTTAAGACTGTGGTTCACACTGTTTGCTGCACTGGCCGACCAGGGAGCCCCCAGAACCCACCTGTCTCCAGCTCTCAACTCTGGGACTACAGGTGTATGCCACCCTGCCCTGCTGTTTTGTGGGTGCTCAGGGTCTGAACTCGGGTCGTCATGCTGGCACAGCAAGAACTTTCAACATGGAACCATGCCTTCAGCCTGAGTCCCCCAGTTCTTAATGTGGCAGTAAAAGGGTGTGATTTCCTCGGTGAGACACTACTGGTAATGACATGGCGCCACAGATTTAGATTTTTGTCAACTTCTCCTGCTGTCTTTGGGATCCCAATCAGGACAGCACTTTACATGCAACCTCTCTGGCCTGACCTGGACTGTGTCTCCCACAAACCCTGATTCTGATAATACTGAGAATTTGGCAGAGGCTGGCCACATGGGTTTGATGTCTTTTTCACACCAAAGTGTTTTTCTCCTTGGTGGCAGTTTGTTCTCTTCACTGATTTTTGTCTCTATTTTATTTTTTAAGATCTTATATTCTTGTTATTATTATGATGATGATGATGGTGTGTGTGTGTGTGTGTAGGCGGGTGGATGGTGGGTGAGTCCCTGGAGAGGCTAGAAGAGCTCCTTAGGCTCCATGGAGCTGAAGGCATAGGCAGTGGTGCATCACTTGATTCGGGTACTGAGAACTGACTCTGGTCCTCTAGAAGAAACGGAAGTGTGCTGTTAACCACGGAGCCATCTCTCCAGTCCCTTCCCTGTGCACTTATCTATACTTAAGTGTCTGCCTTGAGGCATCCTGGACTTGTGGCTTCTGGGACGAGAGAGAGTGTATAATTTGTATTCTATAGCCTTGTGCAGTATGGGCCTAAGGTTTTGATATCATATAGATACTTTGCTATATATCCCCTCTCCATCTGAGATCCTGGAAAGAGCACATTCCCCACACAAGCTCCTGGAACATTTTACAGCCCCCTTATATATGTAGGTAGTATAGCCAGGCCTCTCTCTCTCTGCCTGGACTGTCTTAGCTTCCTGCACTCCATGGAAAAAGCCATGTCTGCATGTACTCGAAGCCCGCCCTCCCAGGCTCTGAAGTCATCACCACCTTGCCGCTGGAGTCCCCTTTATGTGAGCACTTCTCTTCTTTAGTCCATGGTCACTATTAGTGCTCCTTGGTCCCTTTGAGAAGGGACATCCACGCTGTTTGAGTGTACCCTGTTCTTGGAAGAACTGGGGCGCTTTTCATGCTACTTGGAAGAGTTGTATACAAACTGCGTTTTACACGGCAGCTGGCACAATGTGGGGGATGCACCCGTACCCACTGAAGTGCACACAGGATGAATGAGTGAGTGAGTGAAGAGTGAATGAGTGAATTAGATCAAGAGAACCTAGAAGATTCAGTATCTGCAGCTTCCACGAGACCCTAAAGTTTGGGGTCTTTATTCAGGGCCCAAATGAAGCACTGGGTGAGTTCACGAGACCCCAACAGACAGGGACTAGGTGCAGAGTGCCCTACTCAGTGCCACCCCACCCCACCCCTGCTGTGCTGTTCCACCCCGGTGATATCTGGGTTTCATCAGTGGTTCCTCTAAGAACTGTGGTTGTGTTTATTGTGTTATAGCTGACTACGATCTCCTTTCCTTACAGAGAGAGAACTAGCAAGTGGTGGTGGGAGGGGCGGACCTACCATAATGTGTCTTGTAAAAGTTGCAGGCGGTAATCCAAGGCAGGACCCTGGCATGGCATGCAGATGCTCCTGCAGCCCGCTTTTCTTTTTTTCTTTCTTTTTTTTTAAAGATTTATTTATTTATTATGTATACAACATTCCTCCCATGTATGCTTGCATGCCAGAAGAGGGTACCAGATCTCATTACAGATGGCTGTGAGCCACCATGTGGTTGCTGGGAATTGAACTCAGGACCTCTGGAAGAGCAGTCAGTGCTCTTAACCTCTGAGCCACCTCTCCAGCCCATGCAGCCCGATTTTCTAGATTCCGCATGCAGCACAGGCTCGAAAGCCCAGCATGAGGAGGCAGTCAGGAGCTACCTCCCTCAAGCTCACTGTATAAGCAAGCACCCTACAGGTCTAACCATGGGCTTGGTTTGGTCCCTATAGCCTCAAGATCATAGGCACTGTCTACCCCATCTGTGGTTCATCAAGGTCTCCACCCCAACCTGTGGCTGCCAAAGAGACAGATTCTTGCCACTACCTTTCTTCTCATGAGACTCCATCTAAAGCAGCAATTGTCTGACCCCTTGGGGTGGGGTCAAATGACCCTTTTACAGGGGTCACATAGCAGACATCCTGCATATCAGATATTTACATTACAATTCAAAACAATAGCAAAATTACAGTTATGAAGTAGCAACGAAAATAATTTTATGGTTGGGGGGTGTCACTGCAACATGAGGAACTGTATTAAATGGTCGCAGCATCAGGAAGGTTGAGAACCGCTGCTCTAAAGCATGAGCTGAACCAGAAAGGGTTAATCAGCCTTGTCTGGTTCTGTGTTTATCAGAGAGCAAGGATACAGGTATCGGGAAGAAAGGAAGCAAATCGGTAAAAACCCATGGGGCAGCTGGGCTGAAGGCTGGAGGCATCTTTCCCCTCCTTCAAGTTTTATACTCCTTCAAACTCTATATATGTAGTGCCAGCCACGGTGGCAGCAGATCAGCAACTCTGTCCCCGGGTCGTTACCAGGGGTGAGAGGACTGTGGGGGCCTAAGAAGCACCTAGCGATGTTGGCACAACAGAGCAGCTCAGGTGGCCGAAAACACCGAGGCCTGCCGCTCCACCCCCAGCCGTAGAGACCTGTGGAGGGGCCATGTAACTGGGAGAGGATGTTGGAAATGTTTTTGCACCATTTCCTTGAGGAATGTTCACAGAGACCAGCAGAAAGGGCAGGTGACAGCAGAGAGGGATATCAGAGCTGATATCAAGATGTCACGGGGGCCACCAGACAGAGCCTATGAACACAGTGCCTGGGGCACGGCTGTCGCTTGTAGGCGCTGGCCTCACGGAGCACATGTGCTCGCCCATTTCTGGGAGAGCTTGGTCTCTGAATGCTCGTAAGGTCACCTGCTGGGGGCTCTCAGACCCAGGGACACTGTCTGATCCCGGAGGCTCTCATGGTCTGATGAAGTCAAAGCAAAAATGACTATGCCAAGAGGACAGAGAGCCAAGCCTGCCCTCTCCCAGGACACGGGAGCAGAGCAGTCTGGGGATGTCATGAGTCATCATTAGCCCTTGGCTGTTTATTTTCCTTTTGGTTTGGCTTTGGTGATATTTCTTACATTCTAAAGGTCCTTTCTTCCTTCCCCCATCCACTTTCTGACTTGAGTTTTACAAAAGGCGTCATTTTCGCCATGAGGCTAAAGTGAGCATTGGCTTAGGAGTCAAGAGGCAAGAAGAATGAGCGAAAAGTAGGTCATACTTCAACCTAGAGCATGCCAGTGCCCCTGCATGTTTGGAGCTTCCTGTAGCAAACACGCTTTTAACATTTAGGCTTTAACATATAGGATGCAGTGTCTAACCATGAAGGCATTTAACCCATTGCATCTGGGACACAGATACAAGGCCAATGCAGTCACAGTCCTCCCGGGGTGTAAAAAGGCCTCATGTGAAGATGGAAAAGGGGCAATGCAGGAACTCCTGAAATGCCTGGTCCGGAGACATAGGGCTGGTCCACTGTGTGGGTGGGAAGCAGAAGAGCTTTTCTGCTGGGCTGTCTGAAGGCAATGAGCTTGGTATTCTGACCCATCAGACTTTGTGTGTGTGTATGTGTGTTCATGTATGTTTTGGGGGTACATACATGTACATGCCTGTGCATGTAGAGGCCAGAAGACAACCTTAGGGTGTTGCTCCCCAGGCATTGTTCACCATTTTGTTTTGAGACACGGTGTCTCACTAGCTGCAGCTCATCAACTAGGATAGGCTGGCTGGTCAGCTAGCTCCAGGGATCCTCCTGTCTCTGCCTCCTTGGTGCCAGGATTACAGGGACATATCACGCTGCCTAGATTCTCTGCTCCATAAGTTCTGGGGACCTAATTCAGATCTTCATTCTTATATAGGGGGCATTTGTGAACTGAACATTTTCAAGTGCTCATGGACTCGTGCTTTTAGACAGTGAGTGTGCTAAGTTCCCTCAGTGTGCACTGTTCCCAGATATCTCTATCATATTGTTTCCACTCGTCCTTGCACCCCAAGTCCTCTGGAGGTGGCTGAGATTGTAGCCCTTGGATGAGACACCCCATCCCTGCTGGCCTTCAGCCTAGAGGACGAGTGGTTATGGCTTTGTGAGTTTTATAAAACCCTGTGGGGTTTATCACATGAAGTACAAATGGCATCGTGTGATTCAAGGCCATAGTCACACTGAGGCCCTGTTTGACTCAATGGAATTAACTGAGAGGAAGAACTTACTAGGTTGGGTGGTCCAGAGAAAGAGGGCTAGCTGATATGGTGAGGAAGACAGTGGGTTTGGCTCGGCTGGCAAAATGCTGGTGGAAGGCAATTCTGGAGGAGGGACGGGGCCCATAGGACAGAGATGGTGACACCGAGACGCTGAGGAACACCTACCCAGGGGCGTCTGGAAAGCAGCCAGCCCCATAAGAAGGAGCTCAGGTTTATGGTGGAGCCAGATGTGGCCATCACTAGCAATTAGATGGGAAATAGGTCACAGGAAAGGAGGAAGTTGCCCAGGAAGTGTGCGAGGAATGAAAAGTGAAGATGTGTCAGGGATGGACTGCTGCATAGTGACATTTAAGGATGGGTCACTGGGTGAGCAACAGGCAAAAACGAGCCTTCTGGGAAGAAAGTCTAAAACTGGGGGACCAGGGATATCCAGTAACAAGAGAAAGGGAGGCTCCCAGAAGGAAGGAGCCATGTAGAGCACTGATCGCAGCCTCTGCCAACCCTTCTCCTCTGTCTTAGACATCATGGGCTTATACTACAGCATGCTGCTACATCTTGGTTTCATTTACAGCGTGGCTACCTGTTAGCCGGCTCCCGAGAGAAAGACGCTACAAGCCTGCATGTCTGATTGAGTACCTCACCCACACCTGAATTCCGCTAGCATCATCACTAACACCTGAACTTCCGCTAACGTCATCACTCACATCTGAACTTCCACTAATCTCATCACTCTTGCCATGATGCGGCTGAGGATGGTCAGCAAGCTTGCATCAGCAACTGACCCAGGTACCAAGTAAGTGCAGAAGACCGAGAGGCGTGAGGGCCATGCTCCAGACTCCAGGCACTGGCTTACCTGGCACTCTCCAAGGTGGCAGATGCAGTCTTTTCTACAGCTCCAAATCCTACACCGACAGCGAGACCCTCTGCAACAGACACAAGACCCAGAGATTAGGAGTCACCTCTCCTGCCATCCTGGTGTCAGGCAGGACTGCTTCAGGCTGTAACAGAAAAATCAATGTAACAGTGGTATTTTGAATCTAGGTTTGTAAACTCCAGTCTACTTCCTGTTTAAAGTATGTGAAAGTGTGTGTGTGTGTGTGTGTGTGTGTGTGAGAGAGAGAGAGAGAGAGAGAGAGAGAGAGAGAGAGAGAGAGAAAATATAGATTATCAACATGATGAAATTTAGAATTACTGTGGAAACAAATCTCTAGACATATCTGTAAGGCTTTCTTTCTTTCTTTCTTCTTTCTTTTTTTCTTTCTTTCTTTCTTTCCTCCCTCCTTCCCTCCCTCCCTCCCTTCCTTCCTTCCTTTCTTTTTTAAGACAAGGTCTCTCTATGTAGTTCTGGCTGTCCTGGAACTCCCTATGAAATCGGACTAGCCATCATGCCCAGCTCAGAGGCATTATTTCTATTAGGTTAATTGAGGTGGAAAAGCCCACCTTAAATCTGGGTCACGCCCCAGAATGAAAAAGGAGAAAGTGATCTGAGCAAAGGCAGTAGTCACCTTCCTCCGCTTTCTGACTGTGGAAGCCATGTGACCAGCTGCTTCAGGCACCTGACACCATGTCTCCCCACTATGATGGACCATACTCCTGAATTGCACCCATGCCAGAAGCAAGCAGAAGCTAGAACCCTTTGTAGTAAGAGAGGAGGAGCAGGCGGGCTGCAGTCCCGTCCTGCCCGGCTCCCGTCCCCTTGTTCTGTCCTGCCTGGCTAGCTTAACTCCCGAAATAATTACACAGAAATTATTCATTTAAAACACTGCCTGGCCCATTATATCTAGCCTCTTCTTGGCTAACTCTCACATCTTGCTTTAACCAATGAAATACAGAAGGACCTCCTACCAACCCTTTCCTTTATCTCTCTCACACCTTGGGAAGAGAAGCCCCCCTGACCTAACTCTACATGTATCTCCCAGGTCAGAGCAAGAACCAATACCCACTGACACCAGCCCCTCCCCCCGTTGGGGGGTGATGCTCCTACGATCCAAGCAGGAAGAATCCCCAGTACTTGGGTCAAGACCAAGGGCTTTTGGGGATATGCTGGAGCATTTTTATGAGAAAGGCATTAACTGCCGAGTGAGAGGAGCTGGTGTTTCTTCAGGAGCCACAGTCCCTTTGAATGACTTGCTTCTTTCATTGAATCCTGCTCTGTTGGAGCGGGTCAGATACAGGCACCAAACAACGGAGTCATAGAGGCATGTGGTAGTCTGAGGGTCAGAGTTCACATAAGACCAAGTAGGGCTTGGAGCCCAAGGGTCCTGCTAAGACCTCAATGACTCCTCGGTGCTTCACTTTACCTTTATGCCCTCTCTCCTAGTGCATCTTTCACGCTGTACCTGTGCCACTGTAGGTAGTCTAGTTGAGAATTTGGGATTCTGGTTTCTCGCTAAGAATCTTAACCCTAGAATACAGAGTTTTAGGACCTTCTGAAGTAGTGGAAATCCCCAAGTCCCAGCCGGGGCCATTTCCAATCCAAAGTCACATGTTTGGAGGGGGAATTTCTTCCTAAGACCACACAACAGCTTGGGGCTCCTCAGCCTTGCTTCCCCAAAATATATGCTACACACAGCAAGCCACATAGAAGTCACCAAGGCACTCCTCCCTGAAAGCTCTACAGAAAAGGAAGCCAGCTAAGTCAATCAGCACCAAGGCCACCAGCTAAGTTAGGGCCAAAGCCACCAGCTAAGTCAAAGTCAAAGTCAAGGTGACCTGATTATTCCAAGTTGGGTTTTTTTTTTTTTTTTTTTGGTAATATTGAGGATGAAATTCAGGATCCTGCTAAGGCTAGATAAACCCTCTGCCAGGAGGCTATGTACCTAACTCCCAAAAGTGAGCTTATTAAGACTTCTTTCATGGGGCTGGAGCGATAGCTCAGAGGTTTAGACCACCTGTTGCTCTTCAGAGGACCCAGGTTTGATTTCTAGGACCCACATGATGGCTCACAGTTCCAGGGGATCTAATGTTCCCTTCTGGCCTCTGTAGGCACCAGGGATGCATGTGGTGTACAAACCTACATGCAGGCAAATCGCTCATACGTATAAAATGAAAGGAATAGATTTTGTCTTACAGTTCATTCACTTCAGCTGTCTCTGAGGAGCCTGCCTGCCTGCCGATCCCCACTTGTCAAGTGTTCCCTCCGTGATGATGATGATGGCTTCCTACTAGGACCTTATTTCAAAATCCTCATCTTCTAGGGTCCTTTTCCTTAGAAAGGTGTGTGTGTGTGTGGGGGGGTGATGATCCTCAGTACTCCGGGCTGATATATGGATTATAGGCAGTGACTGCCATCCCCAGGCTCTGGAGCAGACGGCAAAGGTGACAGGATGCTGGCACAGGTAAGTTCTGGTTTGTAGAGCCAGAGTCTTGGGTCCCACAGCTGTCTGTTCTTCCTCTTCTTCTCCAGATGTTCCCACCCAGAGTCCAAACCACAATCCCAAGCAGAGGGCTAGATGTACACGATATTAATATCTGCCTCGTATTTCTGAGGAGCTTCCACACGGGGCAGGCGAGGATAAATTTGTTCCTGCTCAGGGCAAGCTGCAGAGGGGGTGGCTGAGGTCCTGCGCAGCCTCTGTTTGTAGAGCTTCCCACGCCACACCCATGAGCAACAAAGCTGGGGCACATCCAAGTAGCTGCCCCTAGGCAGCCTCCGCCTCATGTCTCCCAGCCATTCCCAAACTGCTGTCCTCTGCCATGCTCACCAACACAGCTGAGGCCCCCCCAACCCTCTCCCATGGGTGACGCTGGATTACCGGGACAAGGATCTTCCCTGGGACTCTGGCCAGCTGAGGACAGGGGTCAAAAATTGAGAAGAGACTAAAGGCTTCTGTTGACCCTAGACTTGCAGACTTCCCAGATTTTTCCCTTTGGGGGAAAAATCGCTCTTTAAAGCCACGAACAACAGCTGCTTGGTTCCTCTGTTAATGTTTTTTTTTCTAATTAGTCATTTTAATGTAAATCACAGAGCAGCCTAGAGCAATGGTACATAAGTTAATCAGCAAAATACCCCCCTCCCCCCCGAGAGCGGCTCAGCACACAGCCCCAACACTGTGACATATGCATGCTCACTGGTGCTTTGGGATGGGACAAAGGATGAACAAAGTGACCCAGCTGTAGAGGGGTGGACTAGCCTTGAACCGATGTCACCATCTGTCACCATTCCCAGAATGCTATTTGATACACAGTTTGCTGTATGGGCTCATGGCTTTTTTTTCATGGATGTGGTGTGGCCCTGTGGGTACCAAATACCAGTTTCTGCAGCTCAGTTCTCAGCAGAATGAGTGCTTCAGCTCCCAGCCAGACCACCAGCAGGGGGCCCTTCACTAGGGAACTTTGGGTGATGGTTTCCAAAGGAAGGGAGCCACAACTCACTGCCTCTAAAGCATGGGGCTGACCTTGAAGGTGGCCATGGTTAGCTCAGGTTCCCACTGGATTAAGCAAGGGAGGAAGGTAACAGAGGGAAAGAAGGGTTTTGTTACTGTGCTTCAAAGGTGGGAGGTGATAGGAATGAGTTAAATGAAAGAGAAGCTGAGATAAATTACACACGCAGAAAGAACATAAATTAGGGAATCAACAGATGGAAGAAGAAACCGCTGGTGGGAAAGGAAGGGAGCGAAAATGCCAACTCCTACCCCAGGTGTTCCACCAAAAATGCAAATGAGGAAGGTAATTAAGACAAGATGCTCTCACTGCCTGGAATATCATTAGGAAGCTTCTGCCATTAGCCCTGCCCCCTAGGACAAGGAAAGGAGATAAACTGCCTGGACCAGTGAGGATGGCTGACTGCAGGGGAGGCCACATGGAGGTCAAGCCGAGCACCAAGGCTGAAGCTGCTGTGGCCACCACAGTCTTCCCCTGGAACCGGGATGGGGCTGTCTGTCCCTTGCTGCTACCCTGCCCTTCTGAGGCTCAGGGATCCTGGCAGAAGCGGGGTCAGAAAGATTTCTTGTGAGAGCCACAAGGCGGTGGATGACTACCTACCGGAGGACATCAGGGAAGCTGCATAGGTGAACTCACAGCCATTGAGACAACAGCACACGAGTTTCAGAACCTCATCATGGGGAGGGAAGGTGGGCACGAAGCCCCAGTCCGAGCTAAAGAGCTATTGGCAGTTGATGGCAGATGGGGGAGGGAGTGTCAGTTTTCTTTAAGGTTGTGGCCCCTTCTAGGTAGACCATCCTCCAGTGAAGACTACAAACTGTACTTGATGGGTCTTTAAAGAGGGGAGGGGGACACAAAATTGGGTATGTAGGGAAGCCAGGATAGACCTGGGGGGAGTAGGAAGAGGGATGAATATGATCTAAATGTACTGTACAAAATTGTCAAAGAACTTTGAGAAAGAGAGAGAACGGATAATGGAAGACCTTTGGCTGAGACAGACCCAATCCCAATCTTGGGTCCTACCCCATTACATAAGGTTCTTACAGAACTGGGAAGAGTGGTGTGCTTCGCTTACAGGGTGGTCTTGTTAGTGGCAGTTGACCTGGGGGTAGTTAGAATGGACTAAAATGTTCTAGGGTTCATGACAGCACTTGAAACATTGTAGAAATCCCTACTCTCTTCCTGCCAGTGACTGGCAACTCCAACGAAAATTCAAAGTATTCCAGAACACCCCAGGAGTCCAAGTAGACAGGATGAAAGCCCAGGAAAAAGGAGAAGTGTCTTTTCTTCCTGCTGTGGGCTCCACTGACTCTTGGTTTTAAGGTCACGGAACAGAGTTCGCGAGACTTTCTTACTTGTCTTCCAAACATCAACATCTATGTGACTTCCGCTTTGACAGCTCTCTTAGTTGCAGCAGGCTGCTAGATCAAAGCACCCCAGACTGAGTTGGTCTGTGGTCCATGAACGAAAGAAGTTTCCATCTCACACTCCTGGAGGCTGGAAGGACCGAGATCATGATGCCAGCAGTTTCACAGCAGAGGAGGATTTTGGAGGCTGTAAACATTTGGGTTGGTGTTCACGGAGGCTGGAGATGGGTGGACTGGGAAGGGGCGCTGTGAGAAGAAAGGAGGTATACCATCCTCTTGGCTCAGCTGCCTCCCCTTCTGGGGCAGAAAGCCTTGGAGCTTCTGAGGAGTAAAAGCTTTCTTTTGCCTGATTGTGCCCCTAATGGCATAGGCTCGGGTACCAAGTGGTCTCGGCACAGTGAGGCTTCTGAGATAGGATGTGGTCATCCCAGTTTGGTGGGATCAGGGATGAGGACTATAGGGCTGTAATAATCCTCCTACAGACTCTACATAGCTCACAATGCTCCGGAGGGAATACAGTCCCCCTGAGTAGTTTCCACAGGAACAACTCCAGGGTTCTCCATGACTGACTGCTCAGGGTCTCCCCTGTGCGCTATTCCGATGTCACAGCCCAGCTCCTGCCCCTGAATCTCCTCACTCATTCTCCAGCTGGGCCTCCAGTCGATGTGTGCGTGATGTTAGTTCTAGAAGTTATGGCCAGAAAATGTCAACCCAAAGGCCACACAGGAAATCAGGCCACTGTGGCTTATCCTCCTCAATTTGAAAACCATTAAAATTTAGGCAACTGCTAACATTTCCTGGGGAGGCTTCATAAATATTAAACATGGCCACTACCAGCAAACAATTCCACTGACAAGAGGCCCCAGGGGTGGAGGAATGGCTTGAAATGGACAGGATGAGTCATTCCCAAGTCCACTGAGGATGTAATAAGGAGAAGTTCATTAAACTATGGCCAGAAAATTTAGGATAAGAAAAAGAATTTTCTTGAGGAATGATAGCCATGGTTGTCTTCTGGCCTGTTCCACACACATATACACATATGTGTACCAAGGAGTGTGCATGTGCACATGTGTGAGTGTATGTGTGCGCACACACAGACACACAGACGCCTAAGGCCAGAGTCTTGTGATCGCGTATATAGCAGCCCCTCTTGGTGGCAGCGCGAGGAATCACTAAATGACTGCTAAATGACTGTTGGATGTGTTGGAACAGGGGAACTTATTTATGTTTTTGTGACTTCCATGGGCTTGACCTGAAGAAAATGAGAAGAAAGGATTTGTTTTTAACTTCCTTGGAGGTCTCCTGAATAAAATTAGACCCTGGCAGTTCCTTCAGGATGATGAATAACCTAAGATACAGGTTCATTTATCATGCCCTGGATTTGACTTGCACCATAGCATAGGGGAAAAAAACCAACCAGGCTGGAAAATAGTCTGACGCCTCAATCACTATTCTGAATTGCTACCCCAAGGTCAAGCAGCAGCCCAAACGTGTTCTGGAGTGTGGGCATTCTTACACATATCAGTATTTCACCAGCAGATTAACAGTGGGTAAAAAGGTAAGCTCCTGCCATCTACAGCTCAGATCAGCAGTGTATTGGTATCTGGTGCCATGTAGCAGCCAGCCTTCTCCTTGAGGTGGCCCCATGTGGCATGGCCATATTGGTTGTGTGCAGATGAAGTCTGAGAAGTTTACACAATGACATTAAAGGTTTAAAGGGAACTGATGAGGTACAAAGAGGTGAGGATAGTTTCTGGTACCCTGAGTTGGGATAATGGGAAGATGTCTGGAGAGCTCCTAACACCTAGAGAAACTGGGAGGAACGGGTCAAAGCTCAGAGAGCTATGCTGATCCCACAGACACTCAATCCTCCCAGCAACCCTAGGGATGCAGGCGCTCAGACGAACCCTGGAGGCATAGGGAGACGGAGGACGCTGCCTTGTTCTCTGCTATGCCCAGCTCCAGCCTGAGATTTTTTTCCCTGCTTAGACCTTCATTAGCATTCTGACTGCATCTGCGGCTACCATCTCCATATATCTGAACCCCATTTCTCAGTGTTACTTCTGAGACTTAAGGCACATAAAAATGCTTCATTTTACATTCTCATTTGAAACTAGCAAAGAGTCATACAATAGTTACACAATCTACTATTTTTTAAGGATAAGGTAGTTTTTTGAAAGAAATAAATCCAACTGTGTATGAAAGGAAAAGATGAAACCCAGGATATCATACCCCCCCCTTTTAAAAATACTGTTTTATTAATCCTCGGAGACTTTGATACAATGTATATATTTTGATTATATCATCCTCACTCCCCAACACCTCCCAGATCTGCCTCTACTTTTTCCTGAAGCTATCATGTACTTGAGTCACAGAACATGGAGAGATCCGGCTTGTACTGGCCTGGGAGCTTTCATAGTGTCAGAAGGTGCCTGCTCCGGGAGGAGACAGGCTATCATCAGTCAGGCTCAGATGCGAGTCCTGTGAGTCACAACAATGGCTGGCCTGACAAGATAAACCTGCGGGTGCAACAGTGTCCTGAACGTTTTGGGAGTAAACAGCCACTTTAAGATTGGAATCAAGACCTGCACCAAGAGATGGAACTCATATCTGGCACCATTAATAGGCCCTTCATTTGATCTCCTAAGAATTCCTAGGCTGACAACCGACTGGCCTTCACACTGTGTGGCAGACACAAGTCCCCACGTATGTAGAAGGTGCTGCTGTCCCGATTCACTACTGTTCACTCCTTAGGTGTACGCGCCAACTGGGACACCTTATAAAGGCCTGAAGGAAATTATGGATAAATACATATTGGAGAAATTACAGTAAATACTAGAGATTCCAGAAGAAAAGAAAAGGGCTGGATTTAAAGATGAAGATGTTATACAATCTAATCAGACTATAGAAACCTTGGGTTAGGGAGACGGCTTAGAAACCCACATAAAAAGCTAGGGGCAGTGACATGCATTTGTAATTCCAGTTCTGAGGAGGCAGAGACAGGTTGATGCCTGGGGCTCTCTGGCAGGCAGGATAACCTAATGGGTGAGCCCTAGATCCCAGTGAGAGATCCTGTCTCAAAAAAATCCAGGATGAACAGCACCCGAGGAACATCACTTGAGGTTGACCTCTGGCCTGAACACGCATATACACTTCCACCCAACAAACTATGTACCACCTCTTTAGACAACAAATTGTTAGTGGCCACCATATGAAAAGGAGAAAAAAAAAATATATATCAAGAGTAAAGTCTGGCTCATGGATTCCTCAAGTGAACAAATGCAAGCAAAGATGGAGAAAAACCCACATGGCTTCATTCTCAGAAACATTTCAAGCAAATGACAATATCCTTTAGATTGCATTTTATCAGGGAGGAGACCGAGAAAGGAGAAAAATAAAGTTCCATGTGTCTGGATTGCTTTCAGGCTTTTAATTCTCAAGGCACCACACGAACACACTTTTTAGAAGTGGTTCCATCGGGGTGCAGTGAAGTGAATTCCTCCCTGCCCAACTGACTGCTCTCAGCAGGTGAATGACAATGCGTTTATGCACCCTGGGAGGAGATGGGCAGAGCTGAGCCAACCACGCAGCTCTTGCCCATCATCAGCAACATCAGCAACACCAGTGGAGATGTGGGGAAAGCACAGAGCCAAGACCACAGAGGGGCCCGACAGGTGGCACACGGACACCAAGGGTGGCTGTCACCGAGCCTGGAGACCTGAACTGGATCCTTAGAGCTCACATGGTAGAAGGGGAGAGTCAACTCCTGAAAACTGTCCTCTGACCTCCACATATGCGTCCCCCTGCCGACAAAATTAATTAGTAGTAATTAATTAATTGATTAAGGAAAGCTAATTGTAATGCTCTGGATTTAGAACCAATCAAGAGAAAGGCAGGTGGGCAGCTCTGGGTTTCATTAGCTGCCTGCACAGACCTTGTGGTGAGGACATCCTATTATAGGAATATTAGGCATAAGCAGAAACAGGACCTCAAAAAAATCAAAACAGAGAGAAGGTGGCATTGCTCACAGGAGTTCTGCAGAGCTCTAGGCCAGCTGCATGATAAGCATTTGATGAGAGTTCTATCAAATATATGTGACACAAAATGCATATGTACATTTATATTCATGCTTTTATACCTATTGTTATGTATCCATGTGTTTATTTTTTATGTATATATTTGTTCAGTGTTTATCATACATGTTATACATACAAATACATATGTATATAGCACATATTTATGTGTGCACACATGTATATAAAATAGTCCTCTTTAGTTGGCATCGGGTGACTCTGTTATGAGGAATGCAAGTCTCTGATTTCTTTGGTTAAAGGGTTATTCTTATGTTCTGTCTTAACAAATCTCATGATGTATGGGTTTTGTGCAGTACTTAAGCCTGTGCTTATTAGGAAAGACATCAGGAGAAACCCTCTGCATTGTACAGAGGGCTCTTCTCATAGGTCCAAGCCCACTGCTCCCTTTTGTTCCAGAAGTGGGTCCAGGGCATGAAGACAGACAGTTTGGTTTCTGTGGGGGCACAGAGTGGTCCCAGGGCAGCTAATCACAGCCAATGTCCAACCTCAGCCACCTACACATCCCAGGAGCAATTCTTCATATGCTGAAGGGAGAATGTGAGTGATTGAGTCCAGTCTCCCTTACTGCGCCATCACTTAAAGGATGCCTGGATGTCAGTGGGGCTGACTCCATTGACACAGGATGTGTCCTCACCACTTCTGTGGAGAGCAGATATTCGTGATCAAGGAAGCCAGCCACACAATGTCCACTTCCACTGCTATCTGAGACCCAGCTCTGCAGACAACTCAATTCACTACCTTCCCTCGTGAGGTTGCATTCCCACCCCAGCTACCGAGATTCTACACCACTATCCAATCTGTTTCCAATCTTCCTGCCGGGAGAATCCCAGCATAGGTCCATCTGGAAAGGCATCTGCCCAGTTCCTAAGTACCCATTCCTATTGATAGACTCTCCAGCATGGAGCTTCTCCCCTCTTTATCAGCTGTTCCCCAGTAATACAAACTGTAGACTGACGCTCCAGCTAAGCCAATCAAGTCAAGGAAAATAAAACAATTTAATCCAATCCATTCTGCCACTCCAATTTGCAACCCCTGTTAAACATTCCAAAGTGGGCGCTTAAAGGAAATGGCAGGCAAGGGAAGACACGGTGGAGGATCCAGGTGTGGCTTTTGAGTAACTTACTATTTTCTAGGTACTGCACTTCATATTTTCAAATATTAACCTTCCAGCCACATAGGAGAGAGATATGATCAATCTGCATTTTAAAGAGAAGAAGCTAGAGCTCATAAAAGCATAACTTCTGGGGGGCGCACACAATGTCTGACAGCCACGTCTGTCGAGTCCCAGTTTTCTGCTCTTCTCACTTGCCTAAGATTAACAAAAGATAAATGGTTAAGTTTGTTCCAGGAGTTTCAACCATCACCCTGCATGAATAGAATTTAGTTGCAATTCTTTTGCAAGTTACATGCAAAGCTCAGGCCAATATGCACTCAAAGAACAGACGGAAACAAGCAAGAGAAAGGAGGGCAAGGTGGCACAACTTCCATCACGAGGAGGAGAAAACATGGGCTCGGCTTCAGCTGCTCCTTAGGGATCGGGGCTCCACCCTCCAGCCAGTTGTCTGCAGCACAGAATCAGTTTGAGGTGAGGCCAGGACGCTTGAGACCGAGCAGTAAGTCTGACCCTCCTATAAGGACTCAGGGGTCCCGGATGCTGAGTTTCCCCTTGTAAGAAATGAGTGTCACTTTGATCTGGACTCCCCTACCACTCTGCAGATCTCTTCAGCATAAAACCACCACAGAGAAACAGTCAGGATTTGGAGGCAGCTCCAGCTTCACCCGAATGACTCAAGATGTTCATATCCAATCCTGATCACAGCAGCTCTTCAAGACCTTTGAGGCTCAACTGGACTACAGTTGACGAAATTAATGACCTCCAGTGGATGACCACTTTGTCTTTCCAGATAATTTATGTCCCCAAACTACAGTACAGACTCTCGTATACTGGGGCGAGCATCCCAGTGTGGCAGAGATTCCTACTCGGAAACCCTTCTCCTTCCTCAGTCCCCTTCAGCATGCCAGATGAAATCCCATGTTCTGGTGTGATACTTAATCTTAATGTCAACTTGACAAGACTTAGAATCACCATGGAAACAAACTTCTGAGCATGCCTATGTCCTGCTACCCTGCCCCCTACTTCCTACCAGCATCATCTTTCTTGCTCCCCAACCTGACTAGCTTCAAGCTCTGTGCCTTCCTCAAACTGTGAGCTGGGGCCATCATCCATGATGGACTGTGTCCCTCAAACTGTGAGCTGGGGCCATCATCCATGATGGACTGTGTCCCTCAAACTGTGAGCCAGGGCCAAACTGTCCTTCACTAAGTTGCTTTTGTTGTGTGTTTTGTCAGAACAACGAGACAGCAACTAAGACAACTACGGGTCAGTGGAAACTTCTCCTTGGGTGCTAGAAACATTTGGAAGGGTTCTATGGCCAAATGTTAAGTCTGATCATATGAAACTATTCCTAATTGACCACTTTCTTAAAAAATTGATGCTGTAGACTGAACTCGGGTCTCGCATATCCTGAGAACACGCTCCAGTGTTGACTCACACTTATGTCCCATAACAATGTTTTGGTGGAATTGGGGATTGAACACAGAGCCTCCAGCAGGCTGGGCAAATGCTTTACCTCTGAGCTACACCCCTAGACCTCACAAATATTATTTTAAATCATAAGATAAAAATCTCATGTAGCACAACCTAATGAGTTTATGAACCTTGACTGTCATCTTGAAGGGCCAGACTCCACCAGAACATTCCAAGAGTCTCAGATCCGCAGTGGTAAAGAAACCTGCAGAGCTTTGTTTCCCAGTGTGCTTGACAAGAGAACTCTTGTAATACACAGCACCCATTAGCAGCTCTTAGAACCTGTACTTTGTGGGGAGCTGCTTTGGGAAACACTGCCTGGGAGATAATTAAGAGCTTTCTGAGTTGTTCAGAGTCATCCTCCCCCACCTCACGGCTGTGTCTGCAGAAACTGCTTAAGATAAAATCTACTCATCCCGGTGTTGCGCTCACTCCCTCAACTCACACACACCTTTTAAGAGCCTCCTTGGTACCAGATACTGGCTCAGTGGTACCAGGACTCACTGAAACATAAGAGTTCTGAGAAAAAGAGACAGGCAGGATGGAGAGGCCAGCTCGGTGAGAAGGATGGAGAGGCCGGCTCAGTGTGAAGGAGCTACCAAAGGCTTTCTCTGATCTGAACTGGGGCTTAACAGAATCTTCCCAGACACAGGTTGATGGTCAGTGACCCATCCAACCATCAAGGCAAACACAAGTCCCCTGCCAGTAGCCAGTTTCATTCTCAAAGCGTTCATCCCAGGAAGCTCTTGCAGGCCCCTGGCAAATGTGATTATCATCTGCTGCCTGCCTCATCCTCTTCGACCTTAATGAGGCAGTACTTGGTTTCTTCAATGTCTTGTGAGTCCAGGGCCTATTTTGTTTCGAGCTTGTACTTCTGTGCTACATGATCCAACGTGAGAACTCAAAGACAAGGTGCTGGGAGCTCACTAACCAGCCTCCTCATTCACTCAATTTTTTTCTGGTCCTCTCTCTCTCTCTCTCTCTCTCTCTCTCTCTCTGAATTCTTCAGACATGATGCTCAGAAGTTACATGCAGCCAAATGAGGGGTTGCTTTCAAGGCTGGCCTCATGAGAGAGAGCTTAGGGGAGGGTCTCCAAAACCTTCCTGCTCTCAGAGAAGGGTGATAGTGCCATCCTCCTGAGTTTTCTTTTTGTTTTCTTTTTTTTAATTTTCTTTTTCCAAAACCAATTCCAGTTCCCCCTCCCTCCCCTTCTCCTGCTCCGTCCACCTTCCCCCATTCCACCACCACCCACTCCTCAGAAAGGGTAAGGCTTCACATGGGGAGTCAACAGAGTCTGTCACATCATGTTAAGGTAGGATCAAGGCCTTCCTCCCTATAACTAGGCTGAGCAAGGCATCTTTCCATAGAGAATAGGCTCCAAAAAGCCAGTTCATGCACTAGGGATAAATACTGGTCCCACTGTTATCAAACCCCAGGCTTCCCACTGATAAAACAGGGAGTAGAAGCAGAAGTAAAGACCTTCAGTGTTTGCCAAGGTCAAGGGCATCTCAAGGATAATGCCTCCTATCCTTAGATTCACTTGGTTCATCCATAGCCATCACAGAAGAGGAGCCTGCTAGCAGGTAACTATAGGATAGGTAGGTGTGGTAGTTTGAATATAATTGGCTCCCATACGCTCATAGAGAGCAGCACTATTAGGAGGTGTGGCCTTGTTGGAGGAAGTGCATCATCATGGGGCTGGGCTTTGAAGTCTCCTATGCTCAAGCTATGCCCAGTCTCAGTTCACTTCCTGTTGCCTGTGGGTCAAGATGTAGAACTCTCAGCTCCTTCTCCAGCACCATGTCTGCCTGCATGCCGCCATGCCCCACCATGATTATAATGCTCTAAACCTCTGAAACTGTAAGCCAGCCCAATTAAATGCTTTCCTTTATAAGAGTTGCTGTAGTCATGGTGTCTCTTCACAGCAATAGAAACCCTAAGACAGTAAGGGTTCTGGATGGCTTGGGGGATGACAGGCTTCCTCCCACAGTTCTCTGACCTATGCGTATCTACCCCTGCTTAGGCAAGCAGATGGTCTTCCTCCTCCCAGGAGATCAGCACATCGATGTTCCTCTTAGCGGACACCTGGGGGCTTACCTCACCACAGCCCAGCTCTGCTAGACTCAAGCGCTCCTTCTGCTTCAGCCTCCAGAGCAGCTGGGGTGACAGGTGAGCAGCATCCGCCCTGGGGTTCCCTCCCACAGCTCTCGGCCCTCACGCTCCCCTTCAGTGAGCTGCTTCCTCTGGGAGGCCCCAGTGGCCTTGTCTCATGCCATAAGAAGAGCTTCCACAAGCCGTGAGACAACCCATGGGTGGAGAGAGTAATGTGGAGCAGGCATAAACACTGCAGGTATTGGATAGGGGTCCTGGGCACCAAGCTCTGGAGCTGAGGTCTGATCCTATGTCCTGACAGAAGTAACAAGAGAAAACTAAGGATCTATGGTGGGGGTGGAGCTTTACCCAGTGTCCCTAAACACAAGCCAGAGACTGGCGCGTGACCAGAGGTGGTGGGGTCAGTTCAGGTGGCAGGGGTCCCCATCAATGGCACGCTGAGAAACAAAGCCAAAAGGCCCAGGGAGCTCTGCCCACCAGAGCTGGGATGCTCTCTTTCCTTCCAGCATCTAGATGAAGTCACCAACATTAATCCCTGTAGCCACAAATGTGAAATCAGGTCAGCCACAAGGTAGTTTAAGCCAATAACAACATGTTTGTCATTTTTATCTCTGTATTTTAAGGTACCCCAAAGACAGATTTATTTTCCCCATATCCAACAAAGGCCGTTTGACTCATAACTAAGACAGTGCTGGGAGAACAAGATAATGGGATATTTGTTTTTTACAAACCTCAAGAGCCTACACAGCACTCAAGTGACCAGCCTGTCTCAGCTCCTCGAGGGGCCAACACAGTGGTGATTGCAGACACAGGCAGAATAGGGGTAGAGATCGCCAAGCTGCCAGAAATTGCTGATCAACTGGACCATGAGCTTTTGTGTAGAAGGTAAGATGCAAATAAAGATGGTGCCTGGTGACTTTATCTCTCTCACCCTTCACGAATTATTAAGGGTCAAAGGTCCCCAATGGCCACTTCTAGAAAAGGGAGGTGGGGGAGGTGACCAAGTGAGATGATATACCACACGGTTTTCTGATGTTGCTGAAAAGGCTCTGTCAGTAAATTGCCTGCTTTGTAAACATCAAGACCTGAGTTTGGATCCCTGGTCCCTGCATAAAGCCCAAGTGCTGTGGTGGACATCTGTAAGCCCAGAGCTGGGAAGGATGGAGACAGGAGGGTCCCTGGTGTTCATTGCTTGTTAAATGGCCTTGCTGAATCAGTGAGTTCCAGGTTCAAGGAGAGATTAGATCTCAAAAACTATTGATAAGTATAGGTAAAATTTTAGAGTCTAAAATTTTAGAGTCAAAAATTTTAGCGTCTAAAAGTCTAAAATTTTAGAAAGGAGACCAAGAGATGATGATACTAGGTGACAGGGAAAGACAGAGAGCAGGCAAAATGGCAATAGTGATGATGGTAGGAATTAGAAACTGCCCAGTCTCATGGCATTGGTCTCCTTGTTTGCCCACCGGGAGCAGCTGATGTGCTCGGGCTGTTCCAGGATGCCATTCTTACAGGAAAGCAGTTAATTTAGCACATGACAAGCTGTCATTTTGGTGATTCTCCTGCCTCAACCTCTTCAGCATCTCCCACCCTGGCGTGTAACAAAAAGCCAGTACTTAGGCTGCAGGGACAGTGTTTTGGGGCTAATAGGTCACGGACCCTAACCTTGCTTACAACACCATGCTCCCCAACTCTTGGAGCTTGCTCCATTGCTTGCTCTCTCCTGGCGATGCTTCAGTAAAGACAACCAGCCAACTGGCAGTAGGAATTATTAGGTAGGTGAAGGGAATGCAGAGAATACCATAGGTCTTCAGCGATGATGCCTGGCTTAGTTCCTTTCCTGTTGCCATGACGAAGGGACCAAAGGAGATAAGGAAGAGTTCTGGGCTGATGGCGCCAGTGGGCTAGGTGTCCATAATGACAGGGAAGGTGTGGCTGCAGGTACAGGAGGCTAAGAGATCACATATCAAGCACACACAGGAAGCAGTGATCCAGCAGGAAGTGGGTGGGGCTATAAACTGAGGTACTTCCAGCAGCAAAGCTGCACCCCTGAAGGTTCCACAACCTTCCCAAACAGCACCATCAACTGGGGATAAAGAGTTCAAATATACAAGCCAACGGACGATGCTTCTCATTCAAACCACAACACAGACTGTCCCAGGAGAGAGTCCATTTTCTGTCTGTCATAGATTCCCTAGGCTCTAGTAGCCCAAGTGGTCCTTTAGCATACAACACTGCACATCACAACCCCGGCAGTCAGTGATGAAGCATGGCAGGGCTAGCACAGGTTCATGCAACTAGAAGGTGGGACTCCTCTGTAGGGGCCTGAAGGAAACGTGCTGGGAGCTGTTCTGTGGTCCAGGCACTTCCTTGCCAGACCTCTCTACTTCTTTCTCACCTCAAAGGGGACAGACATGCATTGCAGCCAACCACCCCTCCCTGTGAACCCCAGGAAATCCCTCACATGTCTAAGCCCTCCTTGGCACTTGTTTCTTAGTACCTGAGATGGTAACCACCATGCTGGCCAACCAAACAACACACCCAGTAAGTGCTCTGTGGGGTGAAGCATGCCCCTGAACAAGCAATAAATAGCTGAGTCCTTTCTGGCCTTCATTTTCAGCCTGTGCTGAAATTCATTTAACACATGTGCATGGGTCTCTTGCTGATGGCGAATACGGGCTCTGCCTGCACCTTAGAGGCAGGCAGATTGCTGCTTGCCAATGTTCTGCGCGTGAGTGAACCATAAGGAGTTATTATATGGATACTTTGGCTATAATTGATCTTAATGGTGTTAGAAATGACAGATGATATAACTTAGCCCTTAACACATGCCAGGTTCTAGTCTCTATTTTAAAAATTTACCCGCCATACTGGTTAGGGGGCTGTGAGGAACCAGAAGCTAAGGTGTACAGAGAGTCATTCAAGATGCTACAGGAATGAGCCAGATTTAGAGCCATGCCTGGTCTTTAGGCCCACCTTGTAGGAGGGAGCCCCAAGCTGAGGCTCCATGGCCTGGGGGAGGGAGACAATCTCTGTTTACATGCCAGGTGTCATCAACGAGAAGACGTGCCAAAGGGCAATGAAGCATGCTGTCTGAGTAGTCGAATAAGACTACTGTACTGGGCATCAGTTACAGCTGAAGCCAGTCATGATCCAGAAAGGAAGAAGAAATCATGTGTTGTTTACAGACAGCGATTTTATGATTTTTATCTTTCAGATGTCAAACTGTCAAGGAGTACCGTCTGACACCATGTTACTTTAAGGCCGCAATAAACTAGACATCTGAGACAGAGATGGATCTGAAGTAAAAAAGGGTCATGAGGCCCAGAGCCTGTCCACACGCTCCTCCCAGGAGGATGATCTCTCTGCTGCATACACTCCTTCCTGCAGGGAATGGAAGGGGGCTCTCTGCTGTTCACCCCACCAAGCCCTTCTCTAGCTAAAACAAGAAAGTAGATTCCTTTAGATGCTATCTAGTATGGTGCGCAAACCAGAGAGGGAAAGCTGTTGCCAGGAGCCCTCTGTGTGTCTTGAGCTCTTTCCAACAGTGTGGGCACAGGAGGGGTTGGCAATAAGCCTTCATCAGGGGCCCACATTAAGGTCTCAGTAGAATGAACTCTGGCTCTTTTGTGAGGTCCAGCTATGGAACACTTACATGGGGTTTATGAGCAGAGTGCTATAAACTGTTTAATGGTAACATAGGCCTGCTGTGCTCCTGGAGCTGGGTGGTAAGTGTGGCTCACAGAGCTGGCAGTGAATGTACCTCCACCATGTTAGACTGAGCAGGCCAAAAGGCAAAGCATCCTTAGTCCTAACCATGCCACTTAGCATTTTAAGAAGTGCTCCTGGTCAAAAAATGATTGCAGCTACACAATAAAGACAGATTAAGACAAAATAAACCTTTGAAGAGGTCACAGTATGTTTAAAAATGTACATAGGCTTGGGAGAGAGGGGAAAGAGTATAGACAGTTATAAAAAGTAAAGTCTTTAAAAAGACAGTAAAAATACTATAAAAGAGTACAGACAGTCATAAATAAAGGAGTAAAGAAAAATAAGCCATGCGAATATGAAACATACACAGAGAGTCCAGATTATGAATATTATTGTTCTTTGAACTTTTTGACTACAGAGAGATATTTGATTCTGGGGGCTGCTAAGCTACACCAACATAAAGGTATCTTGACTTCAAAATTTGGGTCTAAAGATATGTTGCTTTGAAAAAGAGGTTCTGCTTCTGTTTCCATGGAAGATGAGAACCTGTAAATTCCTTCCAGGATAATGTGGTTTTTTGGAACAAGACACCCACCCTTGAAAGGTCTCCATGAACCCTAAGAATACTTCGCCCAACTATCAGCAGAAAGTAGTCTCAAAAACTACACCCAAATTCCCAAAACGGTTGTTTATGTTTATTTTCATTTTAAAAGGGTTGGTTATGTAGTATGATTGGACTTCTCTTGGGTATATTCCCAAGAGTGGTATTGCTGGATCCTGAGGTAGGTTGATTCCCAATTTCCTGAGAAACCGCCACACTGATTTCCAAAGTGGTTGCACAAGTTTGCATTCCCACCAGCAATGGATGAGAGTTCCCCTTACTCCACATCCTCTCCAGCATAGGGAATCGTTGGTGTTTTT
>PVIU01012141.1:0-61351 GCA_004026605.1 Ondatra zibethicus
CTCAAAAGCCCAGAAAAGCCAAATAGCAAGGTGAACCAAAAGAAAAACATATATAGATGCTCTGGAAATTGGAAGCAAACAAGATCACCAGGCAAAAGTTGGGATCACAGGGGTGGGGTAGGGGGATGGGGGAAGGAGAGAGGGGGGAAGGAGATGGGAGAAGGGAAGGACTGGGGAGTGCTTGGGGGAGTGGGAGGGTGGAGATGGAGGAAAGGTGGATATTGGAGAAGGGAATAAGATATCTACAATAAGGGAGTCATTTTAGGACTGACAAGATACTTGGCTCTGGAGGGGATCCCAGGAGTCCATGGGGATGTCCCCAGCTAGGTACTTGGGCAGCAGAGGAGAGGGTGCTGGAACTAGCCTTGTCCCATACTCACATTGATGAATATCTTGATCACCACCATAGAAATTTCGTCCGATGGATGGAGATAGAGACAGAGAGCCCTACCCACATCAGAGCAATGGACTGATCTCCCAAGGTCCAGTTGAAGAGCAGAAGGTGGGAGAAGATGAACAAAGAAGTTAGGACCGTGAGGGGCTGGTCCACCCACTTATACAGTGTGCCTGATCTAATGGGAGCTCACCAAATCCAGCTGGACTGGGACAGCACACCTTCCTAGGCCGGGATGGAGGGGGGAGGGCCTTGGACTTCCCACAGGGCAGGGTACCATGCCCTCTTTTAAGGAAGCCTGGGGAAGGAGGAGGGGTGTGGGGGAGCAGGAGGGAACTAGGAGAAGGGGAGGAAATGTAAATTTTTTTTGAATGGAAAAAAATAAAAGAATATGGAAAGAAAAAGAAAATTGTCACTGCAAATTCTGTTGCGGCCTTTTTGAGATACTGCTATTTAAAAACCTACTTGTCAATTTTAGAAACTAGGCAGTTTTCATCCAGGATCAAGATCAGGGCGTTATTCCTTTAAAATAAAGCACTCGGTGAAAATGTAGCCTCTATTTCTCAGTCTCTGTAGAAAAAGGTCTCATTTTGCTGTAGTTTAAAAAGTATCTTTTCTCACAAAAATGAGGAAGTTTAATTTTTTCTCGTGGTTAAGGTCAATGAGCAAACATAAACACATGGCCCTTTTCCACTCAGCTCTTCAAAAGCCTCTTGCCCTTTGCTCAGACATCATTCTCCCCTCTTTCCTTTTACAATGCCCTTGAACAAACCTCACTTGCCTCTGGTTTTTGTCATTGTTTCAAATTGGTAGTTTATTTTGGAATAACAACAGACATGGTGATAACTCTAATTTTAAAAAGATCAAACATTAAATCAATTTTTTAAAAAAAATCCTGGACAAAGTATTATTAGATAAAGAACAAAATGTCATTAAGTTTATTTTGTTTGGCTTTGTACTTCTGGGCGTAGGGCCTGCCCTTCAGAGTGAGACTCCATTGAAGAAAATGGATTTTCACTTGCAAGCCATTATCAGTTGGAGATAGGTTCTAGGTTAAGACTGCACACTTGCCCTCTTGACACCTGGAGTTCATCTGACCCAGACCTGTGCACCACTAGGCAGTCTGCAACAGTCTCTACGAGTCCATATGTGCACTGGGCTTCCTGTGTTTACCAGGTCTTACTTTCTTGATGTCATCCAGCCCCTCTGGTTCTTACAACCTTTCTGCCTCCTCTTCAGCAGGGTTCTCTTTCCCTTGAGGGTCAGGATTTGATGGCTACTTCCCATTTTGGACAGGTTTTCAAAGGTCTCTTACTCTCTGCATATTGTCAGCTGTGGGTCTTTGCATTTGTTTTTATCTACTTCAGGAGGAAGCTTCTCTGACGATGGCTGAGCAAGGACTGATGTATAAGTAAAGCAGAATGCCATTAAGAGTTATTTTATTGCCACATTGCTTAAGCAGAGCAGTAAATGCTTCAGCAGAGGAGTATTTGCCTTTCCCTTTCTAATGTTAGGTTCTTGACCTCCTGGGCAGTTTCAGAGATGAGTTCTATCTCATAGAGTGTCCTCAAATCCAAACAGATATTAGATTTAAGGCTAGCTAGCCTTATAAACTTTGTGCCACTATTGCACTGGGTCATCTTACAGGTAGGTCACCTTTGTAGAATTTTCCTTCCTAGGATGATCCAGTCTTCCTCCCTAGATTTTTTTCTCTATACTTAGCCTCTATGGTTATAGGGATATAAACTTTTTATCAAAGGCTTAACAGATAACATCAACATAAAAACAAGTATAGGGTATGTTTATTTTTCTGGGTCTGGGTTACCTCATTCAGGATGATTTTTTTCTAGCTCCATCCATTTTTCTGAAATATTAATGATTTTTTAATGGGCAAGTAATATTCCATTGTGTAAATTGCCACCTCTTAAAATACATTCATTCTTTGATGGACATCTAGTCTATTTCCAATTTCTTATTATATTAATCATCTCAGGATCTTTAATTATAAGGTGGAGAATCCATTGAAATAAGACAAGTATTGAAGACTGTGGTATGGTGTAATGTGTGGCTGGGCCAAAACTAAAATTTGTTTAGAAAGAGGGACAGTTTCTGAACATAAAGGGAAGGAAACTGCACTTTGTAGTGAATAAATTTAATTTGGGTCTAATTTAGGGATTACTACTGGCAATTATTAGTCATTGCAATGATGCATGTAAGTATCCCTTTGCTACTGCTTAAAATTGACCCATTTTAAATACAGATAAATGAATAGGCCACTTAAAAATGACACTGACAGTTGTCCTTAGACTCTACATGCACATGCCTTAACTCATGAACACACACACATGCACACACAGAGAAAGAGAAAGAGAGAGAGAGAGAGAGAGAGAGAGAGAGAGAGAGAGAAAGGAAGGAAGAGAGAGACTATATGCCCAAAATACCAATAAACTAATGAAGAGTTTTGAGAAGTTTACTCTGGTAAATAATGTTTCTCAGGATGTTCCAATCTGGGGAAGAAGTATACATTAGGAGAAAGCTGCAAACAGAAGAACCATGGTCATAAACTGATTTTGTCTTTAAAATTAAATTATTTCCAAGTGTAATTATTTCTCTGTGACCCATTTCAATTCCGGGAGAATTTAAAGTATTTTGGACCTCAGAGTTAATATAATTCTGGACATTAATTGACCATCAGTCTGCTTGGTCATGAAGAAAACTAACACATTATAATTTATTAATAGCAATCACAGCAGGACAGAGGAGACTACAGAGAATATTAAATGATTCTGAGAACACTCATTATAATTATATTTAAAGAAAATTAAATTTCCAGGAGAAGTTAAATTGTTTAGAGCTTTGGGGAGTTTTATTTGCTTTCATTGGTTTTTATACCATAGTGGTAAAGAAATATTTTCGCTTGACTTTTATTGTACATAAATTAGAAAGCAAATGTAGTTCATCCTCTGTGTTGTCTTCATGTCCAACAGATTCTCAGCTTCTCACATGCTTTAAACAGACAGTTGATTAGGTATAGTTTCATAGCTTAAAAATTTACACTATCTGTATAAATTGCCTGATGTTTTTAGTTTATTATTTTTTGAGAACTTATGCATGATTTTTATACTTTACATTATTCATACCCCTTCTTGTTTCTCCTCAAATCTTTCTATGATACTCTCAACTTACTATTAAATTCAAGGCCTTTTCATATATATATATATATATATATATATATATATATATATATGAAACATATATGTCTCTATATATTTTATATATTCTCATATATGTGTTTAGGGCTGATCACTTAGGGTTGGATAATTCATCCTTGGTCTTGTCCCTGGAAAAGAGTGAATCTCCCTCACAGCAGTTGTTTACTGCCTGAAGCTCTCTAAGTATGGGATCCTCTGAGTTTTTCCCTGTCCACCTGGCATGTCAACAGTTATCGTCATTGTGCTTTCATGGGTGTGACTTCACTGAACCATATAGACCACACTATCTCTCGGACAATATTGTGATCCCCTGGTTCACAGAATCTTTTTACCCCCTCTTCTACAATGTTTCCTGAGCCATAGATGTACGTGTTGTGTTGTAGATATATCAGACTGAGCTACGCATACTGTAGTTAGTTATTTTTTGACTTTTGATCAGTTGCGTCTTTCTGTAATGTCCTTTGTCTTCTACAAAAGAAGCTTCTTTGATGATGACTGAGAGCTACACTTATCTGTGGATCTAAGGCTGTGTTTTTAAAATGCAATTAGAAATTGTACTACTATAGGAAGTAGCAGTAGTAGGTTCTCTTTAGGGTCCATAATCCCACCATCCCCAGGAGGTTAGCTAGGTTTACAATATGAGACATGAATTTCCTCCTGTTGATTTGGCCTTAAGTCTAATTAGATAGCTATTTGAAACCCTCAATTTTTATGTGCCACCACTGGGATGGTTATCCTACCACATTGTTTGCTTTGTGGTTTGCAGGCTTCCTGCTGGGAAGGACTGCCAGTTGTTTATTCTCCTTTGGCAGTTGGCATAGCAATTTCAGACACTATGAGAGACAGCCACCAGTGAGGAGACTTACAGGTCATTTCCAGCTCAATTCTTCCAAGTTCTGTGTCTGAACTGTGTGTTGTCTGCAGTATTAAGAATTGGCCATCAAGATCAGGAAGACAACCTAGGGCACAGACAATAACCTATATCGTTAGATGAATCACTTGAACTCTCATAGACAAAATCTTAAATAGATATTTTCCATGCCTGACAGCGAGGATTTTGTTAGTAATCTATAGCAGATGGGGAGCATTATAATCCTGAGTGGTGAAGCTTCATATCTACATTCTCAAACAAACAAACAAACACACACACACACACACACACACACACACACACACACACACACACACACAAAAATGTATTTTTAAGTAAACCTATAAACTATTTCCCTATTTGTCTTTCAAATATTCACAATGTAATTTATGCTTCCTGCTTCCTGCTTCCTTCTCCCTCTATACTGCCCTCTTCTCACAATTCCCTAGTTAAAACTCCCCACCAGGTTTCTCATTTTTTCAGTAAATAGTATATGGGTCCCATCATCCATTTCTTTATAGCCACTACCCATACCTGGTTCATGTTTAACATTCTGAATTTCTGAGGTCATTACAGGCTATTTATTCACATCTAGAAACATACAAAGAGGTAGCTCTCTATGTCTTTCTGGTCCTTAGGTTTTTTGTTGATGTTTTGCTTTATTTAGTATTTTTTCCTTTTTTCTTACATTATAAATAATACCAATCAAAATTTCCACTTCTTCCCCTCCTCCCACTTCCCTCCTGCTCCCCCACACACCCTCTCCCTCACCCCCTCCAGTCCTATGAGAGGGCAAGGTACCCTGATCTGTGGGAAGTCCAAGGCCCTCCCCCCTACATCCAGGCTTAGGAAGGTATGCATCCAAATAGAACAGGATCCAAAAAAGCTAGTATATGCAGTAGAGACAAATCCCAGTGCCATTATCAATGGCTTCTCAGTCAGCCCCAATTGTCAGCCACATTCAGAGGGTCCAGTTTGATCCCAGGCTCATTCAGTCCAAGACCAGCTGGATTTGGTGAGCTCCCATTAGCTCAGGCACACTGTCTCAGTGGGTAGACCAACCCTTCGTGGTCCTGACTTCCTTGCTCATATTCTCCCTCCTTCTGCTCTTTAACTGGACCTTGGGAGCTCAGTACAGTGCTCCAATATGGGTCTCTGTCTCAATCTCCATCTCCATTCAAGATAGTCATCAGTCTGACTATGGGACAAGGCCAGCTCAGGCACCCTGAGCACCCTCTCCTCCACTGCCCAGGGCCCTAGCTGGGGTTATCCCCGTGGACTCCTGGGAACCCCTCCAGAGCCAAGCCTCTTGCAACCCCAAAATGGCTCCCTCAATTGAGATATATCCTTCCTTGCTCCCATATCAGTCCTTCCTCCATCTCAACCATCCCACTCACACAAGGTCTCCCCAAACTTCCCCTTCTCCTGTCTCTTTCCGAATCTCCCCTTCCTCCCACTCCCTGCCCCCATGCTCCCAACTTTTCCTGGCAATCTTGTCTGCTTCCAATTTCCAGGAGGATCTATATATGTTTTCCTTTGGGTTCACCTTATTACTTAGCTTCTCTAAGATCATGAACTGTAAGCTCAATGTCCTTTGTTTATGGCTAGAATCCACTAATGAGTGAGTACATATCATATTCATATTTTTGGGTCTGGATTATCTCACTTAGGATAGTGTTTTCTACTTCCATCCATATACATGCAAAATTCAAGATGTCATTGTTTTTTCCCACTGAGTAGTACTCTAATGTGTAGATGTGCCACACTTTCTTTATCCATTCTTCTATTGAGGGGCATATAGGTTGTTTCCAGGTTCTGGATATTACAAATAATGCTGCTATGAACATAGTTGAACAAATGCTTTTGTAATATGATTGGGCATCACTTGGGTATATTATCAAGAGTGGTATTACTGAATCCTGAGGTAGATTGACTCCCAAATTTCTGAGAAACTGCCAAACTGATTTCAAAGTGGTTGCACAAGTTTGCATTCTCACCAGCAATGGATGAGTTTTCCCCTCACTCCCCATCCTCTCCAGCATAGGCTATCATTGATGTTTTTGATTTTAGCCATTCTGACAGGTATAAGATGGTATCTCAAAGCTGTTTTGATTTGCATTTCCCTGATAGCTAAGGAAGTTGAACATATCCTTATTTCAACTTCCTTATTGTTTGGCCATTTGAAATTCTTCTGTTGAGAATTCTCTGTTCAGTTCAGTACCCCGTTTTTAAATTGGGTTATTTAGAATTTTAATGTCTAGTTTCTTGAGTTCTTTATATATTTTGGGGATCAGACCTTTGTCTGATGTGGGGTCAGTGAAGATCTTCTCCCATTCAGTAGGTTGCCTTTTTTGTCTTAATGACTGTGTCCTTTGCTTTACAGAAGCTTCTCAGTTTCAGGAAGTTCCCATTTATTAATTGTTGCTCTTATTGTCTGTGCTACTGGGGTTATACATAGAAAGCGGTCTCCTATACCCATGCATTGCAGGCTACTTCCCACTTTCTCTTCTATCAGGTTCAGTGCAGTCAGATTTATATTGAGGTCTTTAATCCATTTGGACTTGAGTTTTGTGCATGGTGATAGATATGGATCTATTTTCGTTCGTGTACAGGTTGACATCCAGCTATACCAGCAACATTTGTTATAGATGCTTTCTTTCTTCCATTTTATAATTTTAGCTGCATTGTAAAAAATCAGGTGTTCAATCTTCAGTTCAATTCCATTGGTCAACATCTCTGTTTTTATGCCAATACCAAGCTGTTTTCATTACTGTAGCTCTGTAATAAAGTTTGATGTCATGGATGGTAATGTCTCCAGAAATTCCTTTATTGTAGGGGATTGTTTTGGCTGTCCTGGGTTTTTTGTTTTTCCATATAAAGTTGATTATTGTTCTCTCAAGGTCTGTTAAGAATTGTGTTGGGATTTTGATGGGAATTGCATTGAATCTATACATTGCCTTTGGTAGAACTGCCATTTTTATTATGTTGATCCCACTAATCCAAGAGCATGGGAGATCCTTCCATTTTCTGGTATCCTCTTAATTTCTTTCTTCAAAGCCTTAAAGTTCTTGTTAAATAGTGCTTTCACTTTCTTTGTTAGTGTTACCCCAAGATACTTTATGCTGTTTGTGGCTATTGTGAAAGGTGATGTTTCACTGATTTCCCTCTCCGTCTTTTTATCCTTTTTGTATAGGAGGGCTACAGAGTTTTTTGAGTTGATCTTGTATCCTGCCACATCACTGAAGGTATTTATCAGCTGTAGGAGTTCTCCAGTAGACATTTTGGGGTCACTTGTGTACACTATCTTATCATCTGCAAATAACGAAAGTTTGACTTCTTCCTTTCCAATTTGAATCCCCTCAATCTCCTTATGTTGTCCTATTGCTATTGCTAGAACTTCAAGCACAATGTTGAAAATGAAGAGAGCCAACAACCTTGTCTTCTTCCTGTTTTAGTAGAATAGCTTTGAGTTTCTCTCCATTTAATTTTATGTTAGCTGTCAGCTTGCTGTATATTACTTTTATTATATTTAGATATCATCCTTGTATTTCTAATCTCTCCAAGACCTTTATCATGAAGGGGTGTTGAATTTTGTCAAATGCTTTTTCAGCATCTAATGAAATAATAATATGTTTTTTTCTTTCAGTTTATTTATATGATGGATTACATTGATAGATTTTCATATGTTGAACCAGCCCTGCATCTCTGGGATGAAGTTTACTTGATCATAATGGATGATTTTTTAATGTGTTCTTGGATTCGGTTTGCCAGTATTTTGTTGAGAATTTTGCATCAATGGTCATGACTGATATTGGTCTGTAATTCTCTTTCTTGGTTGAGTCTTTGTGTGGTTTTGGTATCAGGGTATCTGTAGCTTCATAAAAAGAGTTTGACAATGTTCCTTCTGTTTCTATTATGTGGAACACATTAAGAAGTATAGGTATTAGCTCTTCTTGGAAGTTCTGGTCTTTTCATGCTGTCCCAGATTTCCTGGATGTTTTGTGTTAAGAATTTGTTGGATTTTCTGTTTTCTTTGATCTATTTCCTCTATAGTATCTTCAGCACCTGAGATTCTTTCTTCTATCTCTTATATTCTGTTGGTTATACTTGTCTCTGTAGTACCTGTTCGTTTACCCAGATTTTCCATATCCTGCCATCCCTCAGTTTGTGTTTTCTTTATTTCCTCCATTTTGGTCTTCAAGTCTTGAACTGTTTCCTTTACCTGTTTGATTGCTTTTTCTTGGTATTCTTGGGCTTCTTTGAGGGTTTTGTTAATTTCTTCTAACTCTTTGTTTGTCTTCTCTTCCATTTCTTTAAGGTAGTTTTTCACTTCCTTTTTAAGGTTCTCCATCATTTTCATAAGGTTACATTTAAAGTTGATTTTTTTCTATTTCTTCTGGGTTAGGATGTTCAAGTCTTCCTGTTTCATGTTCACTCGATTCTGGTGTTATCATGTTGCTATTCAGGATGTTGGAGGAATTCTTGTATTGGCGCCTGACCATCTCTTCCTCTCAGGATCCCCCCCCCTCCCAGCATGGGAGAAGGTTTTTGTGCAAGGTTCCAAGGACCTAGCAGGCAAAAAGGCGGGCCTGGTTTTTTTTGTTTGTTTGTTTGTTTTTGTTTTTTTTTGTTTGTTTGTTTGTTTTTGATGTGTTCTTGGATTCGGTTTGCCAGTATTTTGTTGAGAATTTTTGCATCAATGTTCATGAGTGAGATTGGTCTGTAATTCTTTTTCTTGGTTGAGTCTTTGTGTGGTTTTGGCATCAGGGTAACTGTAGCTTCATAAAAAGAGTTTGACAATGTTTCTTCTGTTTCTATTATGTGGAACACATTAAGAAGTATAGGTATTAGCTCTTCTTGGAAGTTCTGGTAGAATTCTGCACTAAAATCATCTGGCACTGGGCTTTTTTTTTTTTTTTTTTTTGGTTGGGATGTTTTTGATGACAACTTCTATTTCTGCGTCTTATAGGTCTATTTAAATTGTTCACCTAGTCTTGATTTAATTTTGGTATCTTTATTTAATTTTGTTGTATTGCTGTTTCATTTGCTTTTTAACACAAATGCTTAGAATTCTAATTTAGATTCTAACTTAAAGTTCAAAATAAGAACATTTTACTTCAAAGATATATACTGATTTACTTTCAGTATTAGAACTTATTTTTTCTTAGTTGATGAAAATCTTGCTTGATCTGAAGGTTACATACTACCTAATTTCATATCTGATCTCAAGGTAACTTGCTGCTTTTTCATTTCACACTACTTTGTAAATTTCCTTTTGCATAGCTAATGAAACAAATGAACTAGAAATGTTTAATATAACTGCAACACGATTCTAGATGAATATATCTGCATAAGATTATAGAGATTGGCTGGTGAATCTTACCTATTTATATTTATACATCCATACCTGTATAAAGTTATATGCAAGTCCTAGAAAAACTTCCTGTAGGTATCAAGAAAGAAATATAAATATTTAAACTGGAAAATGTTCAAGAAGATAAAGAAGTCTTTTAGCACATATTTTAATTTAGTTTTGATAAATATATAAGTATAGAAAGTATTATACATTTAATTATTCTTCCTAGAAAGATAGTGTTGAAGTTAAAGTTTACACCTGAGCATTGCCTTGGTGGTTAGTATTAGAAATTTTCCCCATAAGCTCATGTATTTGAAAACTTGGTCCTCAGACAGTGGCACCGCCTGGTTGGTGTTGTAGCTTTGCTAGAGGTGAGTTTTGAGAGTTCATAGCCTCATTTAACTTCGAGTTTACTTCTTTTCTTCAGCTTGTGTTTCAAGCTGTAATCTCAGGTTCTTGTTATGACTTCCTGCTAACACTTATCACTACCACCCAGACTCTCTGTCTGGAACTGTCAACCCAAACTAACTCTTCTTCTATAAGTTGCCTTGAATGTGCTGTTTATCACAGCAGCAGGAGAGTAACCAATTTACACCTTACTTGGCAATGGAATCATGGCAGATACTAGTTAATAACAGTGGTTCTCAACTTTCCTGATGCTGTGACCTTTTAATAAAGTTTGTCAAGTTTTGGCAAACCCCAACCATAAAATTATTTTGTTGCTACTTCATAACTGTAATTTTGCTTCTGCTATGAAAAATGTAAATGTAAATATATGATATGTGACCCCTGAGTCATAAACCACAGGCTAATAATTACTGATTTAAAAGTACATATTGTAGTAAGATAGCCAATACCCCTAAAATATATTGTCATGTTTTGAGATTCCTGACATATAGGAAAATGTATTTCTGTTTATTTGACTAATCCACATTGCAGTGCTTTGTTTGGGTGTCCTAGTAAACCACACATGATAGTTAAGGGACAAATGTAACAAATACAAGAAAGTGTTGAATTGAATTCAGAAGTAGACCATGATTAGAGTTTCGAATCATTTTGAGAAACATGAGAGAAGCCCTGGGTTGTCTTAATAGTCTACTATTTTTAATTAAGAACAGTAAACAAAATTTTGCTGTATGTCAGAAAGAAATTAGCAATGAATAATAGGTCATGGATCTAAAGTAATGAAAGAGGAGGTTATGGGTTTGGAGAGAATATAGGAAATGGAAAAATTATATAATTTTATTATAATATCAAAAATAAAATAAATAATTTTGAGTGAATATATCATGATGTATTAGTAGACAGGTGGTCATTGTTACAAATGAATAGAAAACATACACAATGAACATGGATTCCAAGAATAAATGGTGAGTGTGCATCTTGATTTCTCCTTACTATGTGCATTAACATAAAAGATTAGCGGAACTGAAGAAACAGTCGACAATTAAAAACAACAGTTAAAAACACAAACAACTAACACTAGCTGACATATAAATCTTGAAACTTTAAAAACCTATGAGAAGAAAATATTCTGTATAACATTAGATATGTGACTGAAGAGCCAATTAGCAACTCTGCAAAAGACAGAGGTAGCAATACAATTACCTAGGATAGGTCTTTGGAGATCCCTCTGGGTTGCTGGCTTGGTTTCTAGACAATTAGAAAGGAGGTTGAAGAAGATTTTGAGGATAGTAAATCAATAGGAATGTTGCTAACTTGGACAGAGTAAAGAGTAGAGGAGAAAAGAAGAGTGGCCCCAAGGCTAAGTTATCAAAGCATCGAGTTGGCTGCCAGAACATCCTGCATATGTTTCTGTCCAAGGCTGAAGAAATACTCTTGTATTTCTATATGCTTGGAGAACATAAAGTCCATTACAATTAATTTAATGGCTGTGAGTCTTGCTTGCTTTAGGCCAGTGTTCCTATTCTTCCCTCCTAATTCTCCTCTTTGGAATACAAATATCTGTCTTATAGTGATAATTTTTCTTTTAACATCAACAGATGGAGAAGAATTCTGCCTCAGGATCCACATATGTTGAATCCTAACCATACGTGATTTAGATTACCTGAATTTAAGATTTGGAGTTGTAGTTGGAATATGTCAAGATTTTTGAAAATATTAAAATGGAATAGGCTTAATTGGTGTGTGAGAAAATGTGGAATATGAGGGTTTGCATCCAGTAATTATGCTTTCACCAGAAGCTATTTTGAGACACTAATATTTGGTCTCTCATACAGAACCCACTAAAAGTCAGATCATTGTGGATGTACCCAGGATGATATCTGATAATTACATCTCATTCAATGGAAAGTGGATTAGGCCTTAACCTGAATGGTTATTGTTTGTATAAGATGTAAACATGGAGGTTGTCCCATGCAGAAAACATCACATGAAGACAAAGGCAGGGGTAGTGGGTCTTGCAATGGCAAATGAAGAAACTACAATGACTGCCTACAGCCACCAGAAGCTAGACAAGTCAAAGAAAGAATCACCAAGAGGTTCCTGGGGGAACCTGGTCTTCTCTGTTGTTTAATTTTAGACCTCTGGATTCTAAAATGATGAGATAACACAATTTGTTTTAAGCCATCTAAGTTTTAATTGATAGCGACAAAGGCACCAATCTACTCACAAGCCACCCTACATCCATAGATGTTTGAAGAACTCCCTTTCCCTTGTTTCTATTAGTGACTTATAAATCTTCAATTCATGGGTTTCCCACAGAAATCAATTTCAGGATGAGTCAATATATAGCAGAGGAAGACATTTTCACAGAAGCTCAACTAAGAGTCACCCATGTTTGTCACGTGTGGGTATAGGTTTGAAAGTAAATCATAACTAGGTTTAGATTTGTATGTGTGAATCTGTGTGTGTGTCTGTCTGTGTGTGTGTGTGTGTGTGTGTGTGTGTGCGTGTGTGTGTAATTGATTTAGGGGCTCTCAAGTTACATATTTAAAGTCTGCTAAGAAACCTCACCTCTTGCGTCAACATAGCTCAAAGAGTGTAGTTTACAATAAGATTAGAGGTTAAAGAATTGCCTTTTGTAAACCAAGTCATAAGGTTGGATTGTGAGAGATATTGTTTAGATGTAGGGATGAGATTTGGGCCCTAAATGAGAATTTTATTTATGGTCTTTGTCAAGATGTCTTTGGAAAACATGTGTTGTTTATGTGTGTAATTTGGTCTCTATCACTGACATCTAAGGGTTCGGGTCTCTCAACTGGATAGGCAAGCCATAACTGGAAGGAAAGGCCTGTTCCTTTCTTCCTCATGATTTTCTTTCTGTGTCACCACATTTTTAGTATCTTTCAAACCTGTTTTATTAAATCAAAATAGCATGATGCATAGCAGTTGGCATGGGGTTATTGTGGCAGGAGCCATTAAAAATGGGTGGGAAATATAACAACTGAAAGGCATGCTGTTCTGTCTGGAGAATGCACACATAACCTTTTTCCTAGATCATGGTTGTTTGGGTGCCAATTTTCCAGTTGGTTTTCCAAGAAAACATTCAATCAGATATTCTTCATTTTATATTATCAACTGATAAAGAGTCACATCAGAGCAAATAAAATTGATTGCAGTGAATGTTATCTAGTCAATGGTTTTCAGCTCCCAAACCTGGTTATGTGAGTAGTGGAAAGAAAGTATATTACTAAATCATGAGAGAGTCTTCTTAAGAAGTTCAGGTCTGCTAAATTTTTCCAGTCATCTGGCATGCGACATAAACTTTCCTCCATTTTAATCTTCAACAAGAACAATTTGCTGATCTGAAAAAGAGAAAGATTTGCCTCCCTTGACGTGGGGGTTTTGCTACCCGGTTTAATTATACCAGGAATTCTGTCATTCTTACACACCTTGATTGTTAGAATACCTCAACTTCACCATGGAGCAAACCTACTCAGCTGGTAGAAGCACAAAATATGAAAAAATCAGAATTCATAACAATGACAGAAATTATGACCCTTTGTGCAGTCTTTGTCATCCTTGTTCAATTAATGACATACAGCAAGCACATTGTTGTAAAGGAGAGGGGGCCCTTTGTTTGTCCAAGCTGCCCGGCTAGCTTACACCCGAAATAACCACACAGAAACTGTATTAATTAAAACACTGTATCCTGTAGAATGTCTCACAGACTCTTTTATAAATTAGGAACCCCAAAGGATCATCTCACCTTTGGCAAATTTAGCAGTCATTTCTCTGTGGTTTCTTCATGTCTAGTTTATGCAACAATCCAGGCAAGAGCATTTTCTTGCCCAAATGGCTAACAAACTACATAAAGAGCCTATTTAATGCCCATTCTCCTCAGGAAGTAGCTTAGTGCTGCCAGGAGCAGATGTGTCTCATTGTCATGAAAAGCCCTAAGTTATTAAAACGTCTCAAATTCCATATTCTGTAGTCTTTGAAAGATATGAAGAATGACTATCCATCTGAAATGTATCTATGCACATCTAGAAAATCTAACTAACATGACTACAAACTTGACTATTATAGATGACTATATATTAACCTATATTTTTTAATTATACATTAAATTTTTAAATGAACTACACAATCACAATAACCTAATCAAGAGCATAAATATACATATAACAAGATTGACCTTAAATCTGCACCAATAAAACCAAGATCCATACCAATGCAAATTATTTATATCTATATCATACCCCCTTTAAATGTAAAAGAAAATTTATAAACAATATTTGGGAATATGGGCATAGTTATTTCTCTCCATACTTCTTCCTGCTGTATGGAGGTGCTGTTAATCAGGTCTTTCATGGTGTATCCTGTGTGCCAGGTTCATCTCAGTCAGCAGTTGAACGAAGTAATTTTTTGAGGGTGTTTACGGCAACCTTTTAGGAGGCCTTGGTCCATGAAACCATATTGGTGTAGAAGCAATCCACAGGTTCTCATCTTCTGTGAAAACAAAAGAAGAACCTCTTTTCCAAACCACCATATTCTTAGACCCAAATTCTGAAGTCAAGATACCTTTACAATATCCATGCTGGTTTAGCTTAGCAGCCCATACAATGAAATGTCTCTCTGTACTTAGCTCTTTCACAGTCAAAAAAATTCAAAGAAAACACAATAATACACAGAATTCATACTCTCTATGAATTTTCCATTTTTACGTGGCTTATTTTTTCTTTATTTCCTTTAATCTATGATTATCTGTACTCTGTATCTTTAAAGACTTTACCCTTTTTTTAAAGCATTAACTTTATTTTATTATTCTCTATATTCTTTTTTCCTTTTCTCTCTCAAGCCTATGTACATTTATCTAACACTGTGACCCATTTTTAGGTCTTTTATGTCTGACTCTGCCCTACTGGGAATCTGTAATTCTCTACTGTCTAGAAGAGCTTTTAAAATACTAAGCAGCTTGGTTGCAGCTGCTCTGGATGTTGGCTCCACCTCTCTCCAATTTTAAAATGGTGGAAGCACCACCAGTGTTAGCTCTAGGGCCACCAGGCAGGAGCCACACTCAGCATCCAACCCAGAGAATGAGCATGCAGCACATAAACCCTTTTTATCTGAGTTACAGCCAAATTTGCCATGCAGAGTACTGCACAGCCTGGAAACATCTCTCTGTATGGCAGTGGAATCCACCATGCTCTTCCACCTGCCCAAGCCTAGTAGACCTGATCCCATCACCTGCCCAGGCAGGAAGAGCCAAGCCATGGGCATGGTCTCAGCTACTTTCCTCCCAACCCTAGTGGGCACAGAAACACCCAGGCCCACAAATGCTCCATAGCCTGAGTTTGTGCCAGCAGCAGGGCCCAAGAAGCCTCATTTTAAAATGGTGCAGCTTTTTTTTTCAGCTACTGTTGAGTTAGGAAAATCTCTCTGCTGAATGCCACCAGCAAACAGCAAAAAGCTGTGTTAAACTCGGTTTTTTTTTTCTGTGTATGTGTGTCTAGAATTAAGCTCTCTCAGATTTTTAAGTGGATTTAGTCCATCACATTGGTGCCAAATTGTTGTAAAGGAGATGGAGGCCCTTTGTTTGTCCCAGCTGCCCAGCTAGCTTACACCTGAAATAACCACACAGAAACTGTATTAATTAAAACACTGCTTGGCCATTTGCTCTAACTTCTTATTGGCTAACTCTTACCCATTAGTTTAACCCATCTATATTAATCTGTGTATCGCCATGTGCCTGTGGCTTACCGGCAAAATTCTTACCAGCGTCCATTTGAGGTGGAGGATCCATGGCTTCTCTCACTCTACTCTTCTTCCCAGCATTCAGTTCTGTCTTCTCTGCCTACCTAAGTTCTGCCCTATCAGGCCCAAAGCAGTTTCTTTATTCATTAACCAATGAAAGCAACACATAAACAGAAGAACCTCCTACACCAGCACATCTACTTTTTTCTGAGAAATACTGACAAAATCAATATTAAATCACATTAAATTGTACTTATCTGATTATAGTTCTTTTAAAATTATGTTTTAACTAGACATAACCTAATTCCTATACAGTGTTTGATTTTTCACAACTGCATACACAAAACCTTCCAAAAATGATATTGAAACTGCCATACATACCTAAAATAGTCATGACCATATATATGACTGTACCTGTCTTCCTACTAAATACTATCTGTTTTTGAATGTATGCTTACCTACAACCATGATAGCATATTTTTATTTTTAAAATTACTTTACCTTCTTGTACTTTACCGAAAAGCTATTTCTCATCATTCTATAGTTGGGCTTAGATATAAACTGATTTATAATGTGATTTTCATCACCAGAAAAAAAGTTTCTAGGGACTAAATTAATTAATATTCAAACTGGTTGCACAAATGAAATATATTAAATATGAATTCCATTTTCTTATTTTCAACTGTGAAGGAAAAATCCCTTTACAGCTGCAGCATTTCATTTGGTTTGGTTTTAAATCCATTATTCTAATAAACTAGCCTTTATTCATGTGAATACTGATTTAAGCTTTATTCTTAAAGAGAAAGAAAGTGTATTTTAAAAAAGCCATGAATTTACAATACCAGAATAGGAAAGAAATAAATGAACATAAAAGCAAGTTCTAGAGAAGCATCCATTTATCCTGTGTTTTAATACTACTTTGCAAATGAAAACATACTATTTATGATACCTGTGAAAAGAGAAAAACCTTTGTAGAAACTGTTCAATTGTAATTCTTTAATACTTACTAGGAACAATTTATGGATTTATCTCAGAAGATACCAACTCACCTCTGTCTAGTTTTCAATAAACTGTTGGTAATTAAAAGGCTGCTAACTGTTTGTCTAAAACACCCATATCTCTAGTTCCTATGAGTGCCACTCAGGCTAAATCCATGTTTCAAACATTCAATTCTGAACTGTAAAATAGACAAGTGTGTTTACGGAACTTCCTGCCAGTGTCTGAGTATTACAAATATTAAAAGTATGTTGGGATATATTTCCTTTTTATTTAAAAATATCCATGGACACAACATCCTCCTAAAATTAGTGTTTATGGATGCCGAAGAGTAATGTCTATTATATCTATAACCACAAGCATAAATGAGTCACTGTTATAAGAAAATGTGGCATTTACTTTCTACGGTGATTCTTCCCAACTCATCCTAGAGCACAGCTGTCCCCTAGAGATCTAAGAGTACCTTCTAAAATGTATGTTTTCATTACTACATCAAAGGAGAACAGTAACATGTCACCTAGTTCTGGTTAGCTCGCTAATCATAAAGAACTTACAACTGAAACGGGAGCTCAAAACTATTTTTGCCCATCAATTTTCAACTTACTAGTTGGAGATTCAAGCTATCTATGAAAAGAAACAATCAGAGGCATCGATCCACATGCTTAGCCATTTCCTTGTCCCAATCCTGACCTTATTGGTCTAGTGCCTCTCCATCATATAGCTATAAAACTGTTTGAGAGTCTACTGGGCAGTAGTTTTAGAAGTTACAAAAAAGTAACAATAATCACTTAACACACCCCTTTTGTCCACATCCATTTCTTTGTATTAATATGAGCCTTGGTGCAAGGTGAGCAGCTTGTGATAGTCGAGAAGCCTTAGTTTTGAAAACCAATTATTGTTTTTCAATAATTGCCATAGTGCTGTGACTGCAATTGTGAAGATGTCATAATTATATTCCCTGTCTTTACAATCCTTACCATGCATAAAAATGTTTTTGTGCCCTAAGACAGTGATTAGTACATTTTATTTCTACCTTTTTCCCTCTTACCTATTGCCTTTAAAAGATAAGAAATGCAATAACTTTAAGTAAAATTATATGTTGATATAAAAAGTATAGTTATGTAGAATAAAAATTATAAAGACTATGAAAGAATTTAATACTCACTTTACTATAAAGTTATTAAAATGGGTTTAACTAATTAAGTATCAGAAAGGACACATTCCCACTAAATTTAAACTTAGCTCAGACACAGAAAATAGTGATAACCCTGCATAAATTAATTTGTAGCTTAGAGTTGCACCATGTAAACACTTCCACATTTCCAGTTGTTAGGTAGGAAGTTACCTCTAAGAGAAAACAACCAGCAGCCTTTTGGTAACATATAAAATTCAATAGTGTGCCCTTTAAAATACCTGAAATACTATGTACAGATAAAAGTGTTGGTGGATGCTGGACAGGATATAAAGATAATGGTGGTAGCTATGAGCTATGGATTCAAATATATATTTATTCACAGTGAGGGTTCTGTGTATAAGTTGAGCTTATTAAAACAACTTCAAGACTGTCTTGGTTGGGGGGCATGAAGAGGGTTCTTTCCCACTTTTCTAGTTTAATTTGTCACTTTTGGAGACTCTTATACATTATCTTGAATCTTCAATATGGAAACATATCAGACTAAATTCTTGGTTAAATGGATTTCCCACAAAATCATACCTCTTTCCTAAAAGAAACCAGATAGGGGAGGCATCAGGGAAGAGACAGAAAAGAGAAGAACAAGGTCCGGTGTCCCCAGGGTTATGCCTTTGTGTTTTGGATGTTTCTTTTCTAAAGAGTATACTTTTGCTCCCTTGTTGGCTCTGCTTAAATTATAGACTGCTTAGACTTTTACTATGTCCAGTCCATGTTTCTTTGGGAAACATAAGAATAGAGTTTTCTACTGAATCAAGACCAGAATAAACTATGGAGTGCCCCATAATATAATTATATTGACAGGCTGCTAAATACACACACACACACACACACACACACACACACACACACACACACACATTTAGTTCAAACTAGGATGGCAGCTATTCATGTAGGAAATTATCCTTCATAAAGCTGTCCTAGAAACTTCAATAAACTAGATATACCTAAAGACATGTTGAGAAGATGGGAGCAATAATTAACCCATGAATGGCATATGCACATGCAGAATCTAAAAGGATCTTCTTTCTATGCAGTACTTACAGAATCTGGCACAAAGTGTGCTTGCTTTCTTGAATAACATTTTACTTTATCCTGTTCCTTTCTTCCTTTGGCAGGTACCAACCAAAATCCTTGCACTGCTTGCAATGTTACCGTTGACCTTCTCACCCTTTCTCTCTCTTTGTGCTTTCATTTACTTTATTGTTAATTTTCACACAACACAAATTGATTTGTTTGTCTTTTAAGAAAACTGGATTGACATCATTGATCCTTCATAGAACTAAAACAAAAGAGAGTAAAGGATAATAGAACTCCTACCATATTTTCCTTTTACATAGTCTCCCTGAAAAATAAGAGAAAATAAGATGTTGAGAAACAAACTAACCCCCAAAAGTCTCACTTTAGAGATGGGCAGCCACTTAGGATAGCAGAGCCTTGGGAGGCACCAGGACCTCACTGATGCTGGAACCCACTCCTGACTGAAGAACTTGAGGAAGGAAAGAAAGACTCATCATGCTGGGGAGGCAAAGCCACAGAGACCTGTCCAGGAGAATTCATGTAGAGGAGCTGTATCCATAGGGGTTAGCTGATTAGAACCACAGTGATATGGAGAGGTTGGAATGCTTCAAGTCCAGAGGTAATTCCTGTGCTAGCTTTACTCCCCTGAATAGCCTCTCTTTTACTGCCTAACTAACATCCTATGACTAATAGATAAAAACCTGTTGGAATCTATTGACTTAGCAGACCACTATATTCCACCAACCCCAAAGCTAAAGAATGTTATCAGAAAGCATCTGAAACCTATACAAAAGCTTCCCCATCTTGCTGTTCCCACCAATATTTGTTCTTTCCTTAAGACATGGTTTTTCTGTTTGTTTGCTTTTCTATTGTTTTTATTGAGCTATAAATATTCTCTACTCCCCTCCCTTCATCCCTTTCCACTTCTAACCTTTCTTGTGTTCCCCTCACATTCCCAATTTACTCAGGAGATCTTGACATTTTCTGTTTCCTATGTAGAACCATGTATGTCTCTCCTAGGTTAGGGTCCTTTTTGTTGTCTAGATTCTCTTGGATTGTGGCCTATAGGCTGCTTTTTCTTTGCTTTACATCTAAAAGTCACTTATGAGTGAGGACATGTTATATTTGTCTTTCTGTGTCTAGGTTACCTCACTCAATATGTTTTCTTCTAGATCCATCTATTTGCCTGCAAATTTCAAGATGTCATTAATTTTTACCACTGATTAGTTCTCCATTGTGTAAATGGACCACATTTTCTTTATCAGTTCTTCAATTGAGGGTCACCTATGTTGTGCCAGATTCTGGCTATTATGAATAATGCTACTATGAATATAGTTGAACACTTGTTTCTTATGGTATGATTGAGAATCTTTGGGTATATACCCAAAAGTGGTATTACTGAGTCTTGAGGTAGATTATTCTTTAATTTACTGAGAAATCACCATAATGGTATCCAAAGTGACTGTACCAGTTCACACTCTGACCAGCAATGGAGGAGTATACCCTTTACCCCACATACTCTCCAGCAAAAGCTGGCCTTATTGTTTTTGATCTTGGTCATTCTGACAGGTATAAGATGGAATCTCATATTTGTTTTGATTTACACTTCTCTGATGGCTAAGGATGTTGAAGATTTCCTTAAGTGTCTTTCATCCATTTGATATTCATCTGTTGAGAGTTTTCTGTTTATGTCTGCACCCCATTTTCTATAGGTTTCTTTGTTATTTTGATATCTAGTTTCTTGAGTTCTTTGTATATTTTGAAGATCAGCCCTCTCTGATGTGGGGCTGGTGAAGATCGTTTTCCATTCTGTAGGCTGCCATTTTGTGTTGTTGGCCATGTCTTTTGCTTTACCGAAGCTTCTCAGTTTCAGGAGGTCCCATTTATTAATTTTTGCTCTCAGGGTCTCTGGTAATGGGGTTATGTTTAGGAAGTGGTCTCCTGTGCCAATACATTTAAGTATACCTCTCACCCTACCTTCTATGATGTTCAGTGTGGTTGGATTACCCTCTATATACTGTGAATATATTTTATCGCCATTCATTAATAAAGAAATTGTTTTGGCCTGTGGAAGGTCATAACAGAGCTAAGGAGGAAATCTAAACTGAATACAGAGAGAAAAAAGACAGAGTCAGGCACATGCCATTTAATTGCCGAAGGAGAAAGACACCAGAAACTTACCAGTCATCCACATCCTAGTGGCTATACACAAATTAATAAAAATGGGTTAATTTAAGACATAAGAGCTAGTTAGGATAAATCTGAGCCACAGGTCAAACAGTGTTGTAACTAATATAGTTTTTGTGTGATTATTTGTGTCTGGGTGGCTGGGAAACAAAGCACATTCTCTGTTTACATAATGGAGCCCTTTCCTGCCTAATTAAAAAGGAAGGATTTAACTTTGACAAAGTAAAATTACATATAACAAACAGGTGTCAAGCAAGAGTTCCACTTGCAATATTTAGTTTATTTGTATATGGCAAAATTAAAGGAAATATTCTATCATTTATTTTATCTATGTGAATATAAAGTCCCATATCTAATTTATCTTTTACCATAACTAAGTTTGACTATTATAAATGGCTATTTATTAATCTGTAATTTTTAATTATATATTACATTTTTAAATGAGCTGTATAAACAATACCTTAAACAAGACTAGAAATATACAAATAACAAAATTGACCTGAAACTTGTATCAGTAAACCAAAGTCCATACAAATATAGAATACTCATTTCTATATCATATTAACCCCACCTTTTTTTTAGAAAGAGATTGACTGTGACCATTGACTACTCAGAATTAATCCTTTTATAATGAAAATAAATATTTATAAACAATTGCTTTGGGGATTTGGGTGTAGTTTTCCAAACTGCTTCCTGCTTGTTATTAGTCAAATTAATTTTAGGGTTCATGGAGACATTTTCGGGAGGTCTTATTATATCAAACCACATTAGCCAGGAAGGAAACCACAGTTTCTCATCTTCTGTGGAAAAGCAAAACCTCTTTTACAAAGTGACATATACTTAGACTAAAATTTTGAAGTCAAAATACCTTAAAATATATATGTTGTTTAGCTCAGTACCACACAGAATCAAATGTTTTTCAGCAGTTATTTCAAAAATTCAAAGAAATATATAATAGTCAAAAAATTCAAAGAAAAGATAATAATTTAATATTCCAAATTGTCTGCATCTAGTCCTTCTATGTGGCATATTTATTTTTACTCTATTACGCTTATCTTCATTTTTAAATTTTTGTTTTTTGAGACAGGGTTTCTCAGTGTATCTTTGGTTGTCCTGGAACTCACTCTGTAGACCATACTGGTTTCAAACTCACAGAGATCTGCCTGCCTTTGCCTCCCAAGTCCCAGGATTAAATATGTGCACCACTATGCCTGACTATGCTACTTCTTTTTAAAAGATCTTTCTCTATCCTTTGTCTTTTCTCACCCAAGCCTGCATACATTTTTAAACACACTTTAAACTGTTCAGAGGAGTTTTTTCCCCTCTGATTCTGTTTTTACTGTATATCTCAACCGTTTTTAGGAGCACATGAGTCTTAAATCTACTAAGAAGAATAACTAGGATTAAAGAAGCTGTAGCTTTTGCAGCTGCCTCTGTCCATTGCTTAGATTACTGAGAATCTAACTTTATGACAGAGGTTATATGGTTATTATCACAACCCTGTGGAGTTTCTAGGTTCATGCTAGCACCAAGAGGCATGCTGTAGGCCGCTTAAAAACACCATTTAAGTGTTTGGAGGCAGATCAAAGCATAGATGAAATAGTTAAAATAGCTGGGAGATTTGGGTGACTGAAGTTGAGTCAGGAAGCCTCTCTTAAAGGAGTTATGCCTCTGCTGGCTACCAGCAAAAAGAGCAAAGTAAACAGGAGTAAAGAGGGTTACCAAGAAGCTGTTTCATTCTGTTCTTGTCTGTCTAGAATCCTTTTTAAAAAGTTTTCTTAGGCTTTATGTGGAAATTCTTGCCAAGTGTATGGGCACCATTTGTAGACAGAAATTTCTTTCCTGCCTGGTCCCACAGCCATTGACCAAAGCAGCTTTATTCATCAACCAATAAAAACAACACATTTACAGAAGGACATCCTACATCAGGGGTTATGTTGAGTTCTTTGATCCATTTAAACTTGAGTTTTGTGCACAGCATTAGATATGGATCTATTTGTATTCTTCTACATGTTGATAGACATTTATACCAGCATCATTTGCTGCATATGCTTTCTTTTTTCCATTTTATATTTTTAGCTTCTTTGTCATAAATCAGGTGTTCATAGGTGTGTGAATTGATATCTGTGTCTTTGATTAAATTCCATTGGTCCTCCTGTGTCAATGTCTAGTGTGTTGGGGTCCCTGGGTAAAGGTCTCGAGCAAATAAGGACACAGGGGGATGCAGAGTATGAACAACTGCATAACAAGCTTTATTTTTATGGCTTTTTATACAGATTAAAAAGCATTACCTCAGCTCTGAAACCCCCCTTTACTCACGTACATGATCATGAGAAACTCTTGCCTCATCTTGCAAGAAACAATACATCAATTAATAACAATAATAAAAATGAAAGGGAGTACATAGAAACAAGGCAAAAAGAATACAAAAGCAAAGCACTCCTTTGTAACTGGTAGAGCATGAAGAACTGTGCTCAAAGGCCACTTCCTTATCCAGGGTACAGATTCTGACAGAACGTTTGAGAAATGGACAGAGGAAGTTTGCTTTCATCTATGCTTGGTTTGCCAAGCAACCATTTCCCAGCTTTGTCTCATCTGTCCCAGGAGGAGCCTGCATTCTAATCCAATTCTGTGTCTCCACACTCCTGTCTGTTTTTATGCCAATACCAGATTGTTTTTATTACTGAAGCTCTATAGTAGAGTTTGAAATCAGGGATGGTGATGCCTCCAGAAATTCCTTTATTGTTCATGATTGTTTTGGGTAACATGTGATTTTTGCTTTTCCATATGAAGTTGAGTATTGTTCTTTTAAGGTCTGTAAAGAATTTTGCTAGGATTTTAACTGTCTTTTCATTGAATCTGTGGATTGCTTTTGGTAAGATTGCCATTTTTACTATGTTATGTCTACGTACCCACAAGCATAGAAGATCTTTTCATTTTCTGGTGTCTTCTTCAATTTTTTTCTGACAATTTAAAATTCTTGTCACATAAGTCTTTCACTTGTTTATTTTGAGTTACCCCAAGATATTTTATGTTACTTGTGGCTATTGTGAAGGATGATATTTTTCTAGTTTCTTTTTCAACCCATTTATCATCTGTATAAAGGAGGGCTATTGATTTTTTTGAATTAATCTTGTATCCTGCTACATTAGTGAAGGTGTTTATGAGTTGTATGAATTCCCTGGTACAATTTTTGGGGTCACCTATGTATAATATTATATCATCAGCAACTAGTAAGAGTCTGATTTCTTCTCTTCCAATTTGTATCCCCTTGTCTCCTTTTGTCTTATTGTTCTAGCTAGAACATCAAGTACTGTTGTGATCTAGGTGCCCTCACTCCCCCTGGCCGACAGCAGAACTTCCTTGTGGTCTATAATTGACAAGGATGTTTGTGTTCTTTCTGGCCGGTGGTTTTCCACAGAAGCAGTAGAGGTATGAAAGGCTTTAGCTCGGAGCAAAATACAGATTGCTGTTCTTCCACCTGAAAAAAAGCCTCTGTGTCTCAATCCCGCCCCCCCCCCACCAGTCTCAGCATCCAGGCTGCGCTGGTGCAGCTAGTGGAGGTTCCACCGAGATATGGAAAGTGGGAATACACGAACAAGGTTGCTCCATCTGCTGGCTAAATCGAGGAGTGTATGGGGGAAGGTAATGCGTTTTTTTTCATCCCCAGAGATACTCTGATGGACATCCTCCAAAAGACAAGCAAGTATAAAGAAGAGGTGGAGGGTGAATTGAAGGCCTCCAAAAGTAACTGAAACTCTTAAAGCAACAAGGCATGGAAGTAACAAGGAAGACAGCCGAAGATTTTGTACAAAAATAGCTCAAGTTAGCCCCTGGTTTATTATGGGAGGGTGTTTAAATGTTCCAGACTGGGAACAAGCCAAGTCAGATTAAAAGGAGTATGTGTTTCTTCATCCCCAGAGACACTCTGAGGGATGCCCTCTAGAAGACTGCCCAGTAGAGAAGTAATAAAGAGGAGGCAGGAGGGTGAATTGAGAGCCTCAAAAAGATAAATGTGTACAGATGTGTACACATTATGTTCATTGTGTTGTCCTTTGTCTTCTGGACTGGAGATTCTGGGAACTGCTAAGAAAGGTATTTTGACTTTAAAATATGGGCCTAAGGATTTGATGCTTTGGAAAAGAGGTTCTGCTTTTGTCTCCACAGAGGATGAGAACCTGTGGATTCATTGCAGATTTATGCTGTTTGATTCACCGAGACCCCCTGAAATGTTGATGTAAAATAACCCCAAGAATGCATCACCCCCACTCAGCAGGAAATAACCAGACAGGTTGATGATGCCCAAATTCCCTAAAAGATTCTTAAAGTAGGGCCTCTTCCATGCTTCCGGAGCAGGAGCAGCGAGCCTGCTTCCCTGAGTTCTGCTACACTCCATGCAGCAGTTTGGGCCCAGAGAGGGTGTGTCTGGGGCCAGAAGGCAGCTGGAGCAGAGCTTTGATAGGTGGCTGAGGCAAAAGGCATGTTGCCCTGGCCCAGTCAGTCCCCAACCTGGGGGATACTGTCACATCCGGCTTGTGAACTTGAGCCAGGAGGGGGTCATCAGGGTTGAAATTAGCACTCAGTAACAGATGGTTCCATCATCCAGGAGAGAGAGCGCTCCGTGCTTTATTCTCACAGCTTATATACAACCTCCACTTCCCCATCCTGGGGGTCAGCCTGCCCTCAGACGCAACGTGCAGATGTCTCAGCAAAACAGGAAAACCACAAGAATGTAATCAGCTCAATACAGCTGCACCCCATGGCCCCATAGATCAAGAAGTTCTCAGGATACAAGAACAGGGAAGTGAGCAACAGGGCAATGATCCAGAACTAGTCTGACAAAACAGTGTGGGCCTGAAAACACTCAGGTCCCAACAGATACCACGGTGGTGTCAGAAGTATCAGCAAATGTGGCAACAAATGCTGGACCATAGAAGAATCACCACAGCTGTGATTGTCGTTATTGCTGTATCTGCCACAGCAGATACTGCTGCCGGAGTTGCTCTCTCCCAGACTGTGCAGATAGCTGAGACTGTCAGCCAGCTGGCTAAAAGATTCAGCAATGCTTTGATCAGCAATGATTTTAATGGACATATTCAATTAGGCATATTGACCTTGAACCAACAAGTGGCTCTGGTTCAGGAGCAAGTGGACTGTCTTTGGACTTTTCAATGGTTAACATGTTTTAGCTTTTATCATGTTATGTGCATTACTCCTGGCACTGTATTGCATACTTCTGCTACTGTTATGGAACTCAACTGTCATATGAGAGGAGTTTTGAATACTGTTTTTGTTAATTTTACCACCCAGTTAGTGCATGCTAGATGGTTGCAGCACTGGTCTGGCTCATTGGTGCTATCAGTCCTGGGATACTTGGTTTAGGGCTATGTGCCTGGGTAGCCACAGTTGGGCAATACTTTGGGGGCAGGCTGACACCTAAGACAGGGAATATTAGAGGGCTACTCCACATGACAGGCAAGGTACTCCACCCAAAGTAACAAGACAAGCACCATTTGTTTTATAAAATAAAACTGGGAGAGTTGTTGTGATCTAGCTACCCTCACTTCCCCTGGCCGACAGCAGAACTTCCTTGTGGTCTGTAATTGACAAGGATGTTTGTGTTCTTTCTGGCTGGTGGTTTTCCACAGAAGTAGTAGAGGTATAAGAGGCTTTAGCTCGGGGAAAAATAAAGGTTTCTGTTCTTCCACCTGAAAAGAAGCCTCTGTGTCTCAATCCCGGCATACCCCCCCCCCCAGTCTCAGCATCCAGGCTGCGCTGGCATGGCAAAGTACTACACTGAATGGATATAGGAAGAGTGGACAACCTTGTCTTGTTTCTAATTTTAGTGGGATCACTTTGTTTTTCTCTTCATTTATTTTGATGTTGGCTGTTGGTTTGCTGTACTTGCTGTTAACTTTATTATGTTTAGGAATGTTCCTTGAATCTCTGTTCTCTCTAAGGCTTTTATCATGAAGGGGTATTCAATTGTGTTGATTGCTTTTTCCAGCTTTTAATAAGATTATCATCTGTTTTTTCTTTCAGTTTGTTTATATGGTGGATTACATTGACAGATTTTTGTGTGTTGAACCATCCCTGCATATCTGGGATGAAGACTACTTGGTCATGGCAGATGATCTTTTTGATGAGTTCGTGGATTCAGTTTGCCAGAATTTTATTGAGTACTTTTGCATCAATGTTCATGAGGGGATTGGTCTGTCTTTGTATGGTTTAGGTATCAGGGTAGCTATGGTCTCATAAAAAGAGTTTGGAAATGTTCCCTTACTTTCTATCCTGAGGAATAATTTGAGGAGGATTGGTATTAGTTCTTCTTTAAAAATCTTGCAGAGTTCTGCACTGAACCCAGTTTGGTCATGTTCTTTTTTTGTAGTTGGGAGACTTTTGATGACTGTTTCTATTTCCTTAGCAGTTACTTATCTGGTCTTGATTTAATTTTGGCATGTAATACTTATCCAAGAAATTGTCCATTTCCTTTAAGTTTTCCAATTTTGTGGAGTACAAGTCTTTGAAGTATAATCTGATGATTCTCTGGATTTCCTCTATGTCTGTAGTTATATCCCCCTTTCCATTTCTGATTTTGTTAATTTGGATATCGTCTCTCTGCCTTTTGGTTAGTGTGGATAAAGCTTGTCCATTTTGTCTGCATAATGCTTGTCTAGGACCTTCTGAGTTTCAGTGTTTCCATTGAGAAGTCAGGTGTAAATCTATTAGGTCTGCCTTTATATATTACTTTGCCTTTTTCCTTTGCAGCTCCTGATATTATTTCTTTATTCTTTTGTTTAGTGTTTTGATTGTTATGTCATTGGGGTCTTTTGTTCTTTGATCCAGTCTATTTAGTGTTCTGTTAGCTTCTTGTATTTTCATAAAGCATATCCTTCTTTGTTGACAGAGGTTTTCTGACCTGCCCAGTCCTGCAACCATTCAGACCCAAAGAAACACACAGAGGTCTACATTAATCTCAAACTGGTTGGTCTATTAGCTCAGGGTTCTTATTAAGTCTTTCTTACATTTTAAATTAGCCCATAATTCTTGTCTGTGTTAGCCACGTGGCTTGGTACCTTTCTCAGTGAGGCATTCTCATCTTGTTTCCTCTGCACCTGGGTGACAACTGCAGACTCTCCTTTCCTCCTCCCAAAATTCTCCTGTTCTCATTGCCCCACTTCTGTTTCCTGCCTGGTTGCCCCACATATACTTCCTGACTGGTCACCCCATCAATACTTCCTGCCTGGCTGCTGGCCAATCAGTGTTTTATTAAAATACAAGTGACAAATCTTTACCAAGTTTGTAACCATTGTCCCACAGCACTCCCCTTCCCCTTGTTTTTACAAAACAAGAATTCTGAATCTAATCTCTCTTATTTAACATTCTTCTTGACAATTATCCATAACAACTTGTAACTGACACTCTAAACAAAGAAAAATATCCATAGTCCATTTTCTTTTTGGGGGGGAATATAAGAATAGTTTTCTAGGGTACTTTCTGCTGATTGGGAGACCTAAAGAATATATCAAATTATAATCAAGTCTTGACTGGAGTATCTGTGAGGCTTGATCATCTCGGGCAGCAGTCTTGAATCTGTTCTGGATGTAGAACTCAGACATGTGGGCCATTTGTTCTTATCAGAGATATTTCACGGGACTTCCTTGATCAAACCTGATTTTTTTTCTTAACCCAGAATGAATCCACAGCCTCTCATTTCCCGTGGAAACAAAAATAAAACCACTTCTCCAAAGTAATATACCTTTTGACTTAAATTTTGAAGTCAAGCTATCATTAGTGTTTCTGATCTTAGCCATTCTGACAGGTGTAAGATGGTATCTCAGAGTTGTTTTGATTTGCATTTCCCTGATAGCTAAGGAAGTTGAATATTTCCTTTAGTATCTTTTGGCCATTTGAAATTCTTCTGTTGAGAATTCTCTGGATTCTCAGTTCAGTACTCCATTTTTAAATTGTGTTATTTAGAACTATAATGTCTAGTTTCTTGAGTTCTTTATATATTTTAGAGATTAGTCCTTTGTCTGATGTAGGTGGGGAAGATCTTTTCCCATTCAGTAAGTTGCCTTTTTGTCTTATTATTGACTGTGTCCTTTGTGTTACAGTAGCTTCTCAGTTTTAGAAGCTTCTCAGTTTCAGAAGGTCCCATTTATTTATTGTTGCTATGAGTGTCTGTGCTACTGGGGTTATATTTAGGAAGTGGTCTCCTGTGGCCATGTACTGAAGGCTACTTCCCACTTTCTCTTCCATCAGGTTCAGTGTGGTCAGATTTATATTCAGGGCATTAATCCATTTGGACTTGAGTTTTGTGCATGGGGATAGATATGGATCTATTTTCATTCTTCTACATGTTGATATCCAATAATGCCAGCACCATTTGTTAAAGATGCTTTCTTTTCTTCATTGTATAATTTTAGCTTCTTTGTCAAAAGTCAGGTGTTCATTGGTGTGTGGATTAATAACTGGGGCTTCAATTCTATTTTATTGGTCATCTTCTCTGTTTTTATGCCAATACCAAGCTGTTTTCCTTACTGTAGCTCTGTAATAAAGCTTGATGTTAGGGATGGTCATGCCTCCAGAAGTTCCTTTATTGAACAGGATTGTTTTGGCTACCCTGGAGAGTATATGGAGTAAGGGGAATGCTCATCCATTGCTGGTGGGAATGCATACTTGTACAATTACTTTGGAAATCAGTATGGTGGTTTCTCAGAAAATTGGGAATCAACCCACCTCAGGGTCCAGCAATAGCACTCTTGGGAATCTACCCAAAAGATGCTCAATCATACTACAATAGTATCTGTTAAACTATGTTTGTAGCAGCATTATTTGTAATTGCCAGAACCTGGAAACAACCTAGACACCCCTCAATTGAAGAATGGATAAAGAAAGTGTGGCATATTTACATATTAGAGTACTACTCAGTGATAAAAAACAATGAATTTTGCATGCAAATGGATGGAATTAGAAAACACTATCCTGAGTAAGGTAACCAAGATCCAAATATATGAATATGCTATGTACTCACTCATACTAGTTATAAACCAAAGACATTGAGCCTATAGTTCATGATCCTAGAGAAGCTAAGTAATATGGTGAACCCAAAGGAAAACATATATAGACACATCTGGAAATTGGAAACTGACAAGATCTCCTGACAAAACTGGGAGCATGGGGGTGGCGGTATAAGGAAGGGGAGAAGGGGAAGAGGAGGGGAAAAGGGCAGGGTTGTGGAGAACTTGAGGGGATGTGATAGCTGAGATGGAGGAAGGACAGAGATGAGAGCAAGGAAAGAGATATCTTTTTTTAAATGTTTTCTTTATTATTTATTATGTATACAGTATTCTGCCTGCATGTACACCTGCAGGCCAGAAGAGGACATCAGATCTCATTACAGATGGTTGTGAGCCACCATGTGGTTGCTGGGACTTGAACTCAGGACCTTTGGGAGATCAGTCAGTGACCTTAACCTCTGAGCCATCTCTCCAGCCCCGGAAAGAGATATCTTGATTGAGGGAGCCATTATGTGTTTAGCAAGAAACCTGGCTCTAGAAAAATTCCAAGGAATTCACACAGATGACCTGATGCAATAGAGGAGAGGGTGCCCAAAATGGCCTTGCCCTGTAGTCAAACTGATGATTATCTTAAATATCACCATAGAACCTTTGTCAAGCAACAGAAGCAGAGACCCACATTGGAGGACTGGACTGAGCTCCCAAGGCCCAGTTGAAGAGTAGAAGGAATGAGAATATGAGCAAAGATGTCAAGACCATGAAAGGTTCTTCCACTGAAACAGTTTATCTGAGCTAATTAGAGCTCATTAACTCCAGCTGGACTGGGAAGGAACAAGCATAGGACTAAACTAGTTCCTCTAAATGTGGCTGACAGTTGTATGGATGGGGAATACTGAGGGGCCACCGGCAGTGGCACTGGGTTTTATCTCTAATGCATGCACTGACCTTTTGGGATCCTATTCTCTTTGCATGTATAACTTGCTCAGCCTAGATGTAGTTGGGAGGGCCTTGGACTTTCCACAAAGCAAAGTGGATTACCCTCTCTTTGGATTAGAGGGGGGTGGGTGGAAGGGTATGTGGAGGAAATGGGAGGAGGGAAGGGGGTGTGAATTTGGATTGGTATATTTTAAAAATTTTAATAAAATAAAGAAATTTGAAGTCAAAGCATTTCCAAATATATATGTTGTATTAAACAGCAGCATTTGTAATTAAATGTCTTTTAGCAGCTGTTGTTCCTTATTCAGCAATCACACCATTCAAAGACAGCACAATAACATACAATATCCAGATTTTCTGAATTTTCCATCTCTAAGGATTTATTTTAAACTCTATTTTTTTCTTTCTATTTTTAATTTTTGGTTTTTTGAGACTAGGTTTCTCTGTGTATCATTGGCTGTTCTGGCACTCCCTCTGTAGACCTGGCTATTCTTGAACTCACAGAGATCCTCCTGCCTCTGCCTCCCAAGTATTGGGATTAAAGTTGTAGGCCACCACACTCAACTACTCTCTTTTTTCATTTCCAGGACTTTACTCTTCTTTTTTCTGTCCCAAGCCTACATATATTTTAAGCACATTGTAAACCATTTAGAGTATTTTTTTTGTCTTTGAATCATTCTTTGCTGTATATCTCTCTTTTTCTGACCACATGAGTCTTTAATTTGCTAAGTGATATGGCTAGGATTAAAGTTGTGGCTTTGATGACAGGATCAACCCCATTCCTTAGCTTTCTGAGAGTCTAGCTTCATGGCAGAGGTACTGGCTGGAGCCATATTTATTGCCACAACTCTATGGAGTTTCAAGGTATCTGCTACCACCAAGAAGCTTGCTTTGGCTACTCATAAACATCATTTTAGTGTTTGGTGGTGGAACCTCTTGAAAGAGTTGCAAGGTTTTTTCTGCTAAAGCTAAGTCAGAAAGCCTCCCATAAATGAGGTGCACTTGCATCTGTAGGAGCCAGCCATGATAAGTTAAACAGAAATAGACCATCCAAAGGAAGTTCTTTACTTACAGCCATTATCACCTGCCAGAGTAGGACTCATCCATTGGTAAATTTAGTGGAGTCCTGAGTCTCAGTAGTTTTCCCTAAAGCAAATACCTGGTTGCAGGAAGAACAACAAACTGAAATTACCCCAGCACCACCCAAGAACAGACCATCCAAAGGAAATGCCTAATGTACCAAATGCTGTAGATAGGATCACCTACCAGCACACACTTACCAGGACACCCCTAGACAAATGTCAGCCAATCAAGGGTCTTGAACCTCAGAAACCCCTCATCCCCAAAACCATGCTTTATATAGTTTTTACTACTATAAAAACCCAACTCTTACTGAGCTCGGGGCTCTCCATTTATTCCAATACATTGGACATGCAGAGAGACTAAGTTTTCAAACTTGCATAAAATAAAGGCTCTTTGCTTTTACATATGGGACATGGTTTCCTTGTTGGTTTGGGGGGGGGACTTTGCAGATCAGGGCATAACATTTGGGGACTCATCCAGGATCTCCTTAGTCCACTGGGACTAACACCCATAGAGCCTTCAACTGGACAGTCAGTTTTCTGTATTTTGTTTCATGCCTCATGTCTGTGTTTCATGTCTTTCTGTAAGTGAGCCCAGGAAGCATAAGAACCTGTGGACATTCTAGGCAGACGTGCAAAAAGATCACAGGTAGAGTACCTGGGGAGACATCCCCAGGTCTCTTATGCAGATAGAATGGTTCCCTCTGGTTTCTCTAGAGAGACACACAGGTAGCAGTCTTAGTTCTATAGAGAGACACATAGGCTGTGTGTCTCAGTTTGGTAGATAGACAGGTGGGTCACACTCACAAAATAGCTTGAGACTGTCATCTTTGGTTTGGTTTGGCACCAAAAGGATATGTCTGTTCATTGTTCTGTTTCATTGTCCTGTTCATGTCCTGTATATCTGTGTGTTGTTGTGTTTTTGTCTTTTTATCCTGACTTTGACTGATGCTGACGATATGTGATGGTCAAATCATGCCTTCTTTGACTTTGATATTGAATCACTTACAGGACTTTAGAGATAGGGCCATAAGCATGGGGATATATTTTCCTAAAAGGGATAAGACAAATAACCTTTACCTGTTGCCTTAAATATTTCAGGAAAAGGAGTCAGCCTTGACCCCAAGCATGAGATTTCGGGGCAGCATTCTTGCATGGATGGGTGACTGGGCTATGCAACCTTGTTGTTACAATGTAGCAAGGCTGCTAGCCACAGTTGTAGAGGGCAGATGTGCCTGAACAGGATTTCAAACACTGAACAGAGAATCTGGGGTTAATTGCTATGACCGGAAAGGTTAACAATCTTTTTACCCCCATTCTGCATACCATCCTGCCCCCTCCCATGCTGATGGAGAGTTCCCTCTGTCCACCCTGGGAGCTGCGTGCCTCAACTTCTGGTCTAACATTACCAAGGTTTGGCTCTATAGGTCAAGGACTCTGGCTATAGGTGTTGCTGCAATGGCCATGTCATGACAGTATAGCCAGACTTCCCTCCACCATATAGCTGCTTTGATCATTCAGATCCAATGTGTTATAAGTATCTGTCATCATTTATAGGGGCTGGTTTCAAATTATTATTGGTTAGTGTATAGAAAAAAACTACTGTTGCCCTCAAATGCTTCACACTGGTACAGGATTTTATGTGATGTAAATTTAAAGTTTTTTTTGTTATAGTATATGCATGTTTCTGTTCTTGTTTAAAATATTGTAGCCATACAATATATCATATACCACTGAAAGAAACCACAAGAAAGACTTTGGTAAGAGATTTTATGTTGTCTGAAAAGTGAGAGAGATTTTGGTATGTTGTCTGGCAAGTGAGGGAGAAAGCAGGAGACTGAAAGAATGAAGAGAGGAAAATGGACTGACGGTATATAGAAAGTTATAGAAGGTCAGAAGGGGATGTGAATTATGTTTGCTGTGGTTATGCAAATACTGAATATGTTTGTTTTATTGAAAAGTTTGTCTGTGTAAGTTTTCTTGCAAGCATGGAGGTGAGACAGAAATGGTCTGGCTTTTTTTCGCTGTCTCTGCCACCCATCACTACTGTGGCCACATTTACAGGCTTGACTTCAGAAATTTATCACTGAGATATGGTTACTAAATTTGAGTTAGCAGAAATTCAGACTCTATCTCCTTGTTGGTTTGAGGGGGACTTCAAGATGGGGCATAACACCTCTAGCAAACAGAGTCCACTTGAGAAAATGTTACCATCAATAAGCTGTGCTTAACTCTATTCTTTTCTGCCTCAATTACTTCTCAAGCTCTCTCAGGCTTTATGTGGATGCAGTTGCCCCACATTGGCCAGCATTTTGTTGACAGAGGGTTTTCTGTCCTGCCCAGTCCCACGGCCAGTCAAACCCAAAGAAACACACAGAGGTCTATGTTAATCATAAACTGGTTGGTCTATTATTTCAGGCCTCTTATTAACTCTTTCTTACATCTTAAATTAGCCCATAGTTCTTGTCTGTGTTAACCATGTGGTTTGGTACCTTTCTCAGTGAGGCATTCTCATCTTGCTTCCTCTGCATCTGGGTAACAACAGCAGACTGAACTTTCCTCTTTCCAGAATTCTCCTGTTCTCATTGCCCCGCCTCTGTTTCCTGCCTGGTCCCCTGCCTCTACTTCTGCCTGATTGCCCCTCCTATTCTTCCTGCCTGGCTGCTAGCCAATTAGAGTTTTATTAAAATACAAGTGACAACTCTTTTCAAAGTACAAGACCATTGTCTCATAGCACTTTTTTTTTTTTTTTTTTTTTTGGTTTTTCAAGACAGGGTTTCTCTGTAGCCTGTCCTGGAACTACAAGACCTGGCAGGCCTCTAACTCACAGAGATCTGCCTGCCTCTGCCTCCCAAGTGCTGGGATTAAAGGCATGTGCTCACTGCCTGGCTCATAGCACTTTTTTAGGTTGGAAAAGTTTTCCTTTAAGATCTTGCTGACAGTATTTTCTGTGCCTTTGATTTTGACTTTTTCTCCTTCTTTTATCCTTATTATTCTTAGGTTTGGTCTTTTCATGGTGTCTCATATTTCCTGGGTATTTTGTGTTAAGCTTTTGTTAGATTTAACATTTTCTTTGACTGATGAATCTATTTCCTCTATCGTATCTTCAATGCCTGATATTCTTTCTTCCATCTCTTGTATTCTGCTTCTTATTCTTCATTTTGTGGTTCCTGAACATTTTCCCATGCTTTCTATTTCCAGAATTTCCTCAGTTTGTGTTTTCTTTATTGTCTCTATTTCATTTTTCAAGTCTTGAATATTTTCTTTTACCTGTTTGATTGCCTTTTCTTGGTTATCTTTAAGGGATTGGTTGATTTCTTCCAATTTTTGTTTGTCTTTTCTTCCACTTCTTTAAAAGATTTTTTCATATCCCTTTTAAGAACCTCAATCATTTTTCTTTTTTTTCTTCTTTTATTTTTAGAATGCTTCACAAATCTTTAATAGTTTCTATTATAAAACCCCATCAACATTACTATTTTATTATTGGCTTAAGAATTCCAGAGAACAATACAAAGTTACTTTGTACAACCAGTCAGTGCTCTGTGTACTGAATTTTACTGTTTAGTGGGTCTTTTTAAATGCAGACCAAATTCAGCAAAGATGCACTTTTTTTCAAAGAAGGACCATTTCCCACCAGTATCCTAAGTATACAGAGAAGAACAAACTACTAATATTTCTTGCACACCTCAAATCCTCAAATAAAAAAAAATATGTTTGCTTCATATAAAAAATTTACTGAGATCTTTTTTATTTTGTTTTTAATTTTGTTTTTGTGAATTACATCAACTTAAGAAAGAACAAAGCAGCCAAACACATTAATATATATCAGAATTTGGGAGATGGTGGCAGGTGAATCAGAAATTCAAGACTACCCTTGGCTACATAACATATATAAGATCCTGCCTTAATATTTAATTTAATACTTATGTTACAAAGGATAAGCCCAGGTTTAGGTTTTCTTTTGAAAACTTCGATCATTTTTCTGAAGTTATTCTTAAAGTTGTTTTCTTCTGCATATTCTGCATTGGGTGTGCAAGTCCTGCTGTTGTAGAGCCACTAGTTTGTGGTAGTGCCATGCTGTTCTTTGTGTTATTGGGTGTGTTCTTACCTTGTTGCCTACCCATCTTTTCCTCCAATTGGTGTAGCTGGGGTTGTGCCTCTAGTGCTCACTCCTCCATGTGCCAGTGTGTTCAAAGCTCAGATGGTTGCTCCTTGAGGTGGAGACAGGGTCACAGTTCTGGTTGCTAGGCACTCCCTGAGGTCCCTTGGGCCTTGCTTTGCCTGGCCCAACCAATGTGTTTCCTTTTTTTGTTTTGTTTTTATGAGGCAGGATTTCACTGTAGCTTTGGAGCCTATCCTGTAACTAACTCTTATAGGCCAGGTTGACCTCAAACTCACAGAGATCTGCCTGCCTCTGCCTCCCCAGTGCTAGGATTAAATGCATGCACCACCACCACCCAGCTCTAACCAATGTGTTTTAACTTGCCTGGATTTAGGACATTCTTTGTTTTGTAAAACCTTGTGCCCAGCTATGGTGCACACTTTGAATCCCAGCACTTGGCAGGATGTGTGGAGTGTGAATTTAGAGCTAGCCTCAATGAGCTAGATGTTTTTTTGTCAATTTGACACAAACCCTCACTCTCCCAAAAAATCTGTTCCCACCATGCACACTGTGCCCTTCTTTTGACTTTTCAGATGATCATTGAACCCCAAAGAAGTAGAACTTTCCCATGAGTTTCATGTTGGAAAAGTAAAAAAGGTGGAATCTTGGTGCGAGTACGAGGGGAGCTAATCTCCTAGAAAGATAAGTCATCTACTGTTTACAGTATGCAAGGAGAACAATCTGTGATGGAATTATAATGAGTGGATTATACTTTGACCAGGACTGCAGACATACATCTTTAGCTTTTTATCTAATATCAAGACCTCATAGATAGTCTTTAGGTGGGGGCTTTTTGAGAACTCATTTTTACCAAACTTGTTTATAATGTAAATTTCTTTTCTCTGTTTTGTCTTATTGAAAATGGGTGATCAAGACCACCTTCTTAGGCCTAAGTGTACAAATTTCAATCTCCAAAACTATACTAAAGCACCAAATTCCTCTGCTCATAGTCTTCTAGCTGATCTTAAGCTCGATGTCATAAAGCTTAAGTCTCTCTCTCTTCCCCTCCTGGAAGTCACCAATAACTATAGCTGCCTGACCTGTTATATAGAATTGTAGTATATAGAATCTCTCAAATTGTAGTATAATTGCCCATGAGCATTCTTCTGAGCCTTGTTTTTAAATTATTTTATCTATAAGATGGAGAAGTTGCAAAAAGAACACTGTGTCCCTTGGTAAAATTGTTCTTCTTGTACAAACTAGATTGATGTCTTCAATGAATGACAATGATAAGTGCTTCCTTGAGACACTTTGCAGAACCAGAACAGAGTAACTGATGGGAAGGACTGTGCCATTATCAGAACTGTTGAATTATGCAGACCTCTGGTCCCTGACAGAATACTTACTCTATGAAAACTGAAAACTCACACCAGTACCTTGAATCTTGTGAGTTTGCTGTTAGAAATATAGACAAACATGTCCGTGCCTTTCCACAATATTACAATTTACTGACAAAAAATAAATCTACAAGCTACTGTGGTTTCATTTTGCAGCAATTTTCCAGATACTCCTGATTTCTCTGATTGCCTTGTCTTAGGAAAACATGTTTACTGCTTCCAATATTTGTTACTAATAATAACTCTTAGATCACAATTGTATATCAGACAATAAATATATTTATGTATATGTATATATGTATAGTGAAGGTTACAGAAACACTCTAACAATTTAGAGAGGCAAGATATTTCAAGAAATTTTTAAGCATCTTGATACATCAGAACGGGGGAAATGTTGGAAATGTAAGGACCCTGTAAAGTGAGATAACAAACCAGCTTACAGTCTCTGGAAAGGTCCTGTATCTACTGTTGTACCATCTTCATAGAGAGTCAGAGATGAGCTGTGCAGTCAAGTTCATCTGCAGAGGTAACAGGGTAGGAATAGTTCCAGAGGGAATAAAAAAGGAAGATAGGAGAGTGAATATATAAGTAAACAAGAAGATTGGCAGATGGCAATTGGAGTAGACTATACCAACAGCTGTAACCCAGCCGAGCTAAAGTCCTTGGGACAACAGTCAACAGTTCTTTGTTTTATGGCTCCTTGGTGCACCAACAAGTTGTCATATGAGAAGCTGGTTGGTGTCATCACTGTCCAAGCTGTCTACCTCTTTATGGCATGTAGGTAAAGGGTCTTGACCCATTTCCTTCAGTTTGTCAGATAAGCTCACAAGTCCGAATTCCTATGATATGGTTTTAATACATGCATGTTATCTTACATTCCCAATTAACTCTGATAAACATATAGGGTGGTGCCTGTTTCAATCTCAAAAGGGAATGCTGTGTAGGTGGTATCAGACAGGTATGTAGCTTATGTATGCCAGATATAAATTCATCTTCTACCCTGAAAACTGAGTCAAAGCTGCTTGTAAAACAGGAATTTTTGGGTGGATCATAATCTACTGTTCGATAAAACATAGAATAATTTAGGGCAGTGTCAAAACCTGAGCTCAACATGGACTTGGCATTACTGAGCCTCACTTCTTCCAATGTGACCACCTTGAAAAAATTTCACCTTTGGCTTTTCACGATATCTCATCTCTTTAATTGTTATGTGACAATACTTGACCAAATTTATCTTCTAAGGTCTTCCAGAGATCAAACGTTTACACTAAAAACTGACTAGAGTCTTTAGCCACAGTAAGTAACCAATGAGTTTAGAAAAGTGTGTTTTTAGTATGTTCATGCAAACTCACATTGTGCACTCAAATTAGCAATTTCTGAATTACTCTCTAAAGAACATCTTAGTTCCAAAGGCAGATATTGTGGTGCAGTTTTCATCTTAGGATCAGCATATAAAATAGAGGAAACATTGGTTACATATTCATAACAATAAAATAAGCAAAACAGTGCAGTGTTAATTATACCTATAATAGTTATATCTACTATAGTGGTTTGTGTAATATTGTTCTCTGTAGGCTGAGATATTTGAATACTTGTTACTGAATGGGTGGTACTATTTGGGGAGGCTTATCAGGTGATGCCTTGTTGGAAAACTTATGTCACTGTGTCTGGGTTTTAAGAATAAAAGAACTTGCCTGTTTCCAGTTTTATTTTTCTGCTTCATATGTGCAGTTCAAGGTTTGATCTCTGTATTCCTTTCCTGATGCCAAGTCTGCTGCTTGATACTATGACCTTCTGACATTATAGGCTATTTTTAATGTCGTTTTCTTCTTTTATTGAAAATAGATTCTTTTCACATACAATATATCTTTATTATACTCTCCCCTCCCTCAACTCCTCGAAGTTCCTACTCAGTTCTCCCCTCCAGACCCACTCTCTTTCTGCCTCTCACTAGAAAAGAACAAGTTTCTAAGAGATAACAACCAAATGTGACAAAGTGAGCTATAATAAGATGAAGCACAAACTGTCATATCTAAGTTGAACACAGTAATCTTAAAGGAGGAAATGAGTCCCAAGAGCAGACAAAGGAATCATATATCCCCTGGTTTTCATAGTCAGGAGTCCCATGAAAGTAATAAACTGATAGCTATAATATATGTGTCGAAACCTGGTGAAGACCACCGTAGGCCCTATGCTTGCTGCTTCCGTCTCTGTGAGTTCATATGTGCCTTGCTTATTTGATTTAGAGAACCTTATTATCCTGGTATTGTCCATCCCCACTAACAATTGCAATGTTTCTGCCTTCCCTTTTGTGGGATTCCTGAACTCTGAGGGGCAGGAATTCAAAGAGGCATCCAATTTGAACTGTCTGTCGTCATAATGTCTGACTGTGGATCTCTGTATCTGTGCCAATCTTCCACTGGAGGAAGTATTCTGGACAAGGCACTGATCTATGAGTATAGCAAAATATTAGGGATCGTTTTATTGATTTTTTTTTGTTTTGATTTTTAGAGCAGTAATGTGGGTTTAGTCTAGGCCTCTAGGCTATCTATACAGGTGCTTGTGGTTATCCAAGCGCTGTTGGGTATGGGCTCCTTCTCGGGGAGTGGGTCTTAGGTCAAATCAAACATTGGTTGGCTACTCCCACAAGTTCTGTCCCACCACTGCCCTAGCATTTTTTGAAGGCAGGATAGACAGTAGGCCTTTGACCTGGGTTTCTTCTTCTTCCTTGATTCCTAGTACTGTTAGAGTTAGTCTTTTTGTGGTGTCTCTCATTTCCATGACATATTTGTTTGGTCAGGAATTTTTTAGATCTATCCATTTCTTTGACCAATGTACCCATTTATTCTCTTGTATCTTCAACAGCTGAGATTCTCTCCTCCGTCTATTGTATTCTGTTGGTGAAGTTTGCCCTGGCAGTTTGTGTTCAAATTCCTAGTTTTGTCATTTCCAGAATTTTCTCTGTTTTATTTATTAATTCTATTTAAAATTTGAGGCTTTAAATAGTTTTATTTATTTCCTTACACTGCTTGTTTGTGTTTTCCTGTATTTCTTTAAGGGATTCATTCCTTTATTTGTTTCCTCTTTAAGGATTTCTATCAAATATTCCAAGAATGAAATGTTAATCACTGCATATATTTCTATTAAAAACAATTGGATACAACCAGTTGACAAAAAGTTGATCTTTCATGTCACCTGAAACATTGTTTTCAATTACAATAATATGATTGGTCTTTTATATGCAGATGTGGTTTATTTAATTTGATTATAGAACAGATGAAAGTCATGTTAGCATGATTTTTAATAAAATATATTAATGTAATTTAAATTGATTTTGTGCAGCATATGGGGCAAGAAATTCAATTACCTAGTATATTTTGAATAATAAAAGACTCCCTGGAAATGTGTACTTTATTGGACTTACTGCAATGTATGGTCTCACTCACATGAACAGAAAAGGACAAATCACACTCAAATATTGAGACCTTGGAGACATATTATACAAGAATAGAACAAAATAAAACATGAACACTGGAGGAAATTTTAGCCACTAAACCCTGAAGATATCACACTAAGCAAAGACATATTTATACCTGATAAACATGATCGCCACAGTAAAGGTCACTTTACCAGGTCCTTTTACATTACATTATTAGATAAATTTTACATGCCACATTAAATTATGCATGTAGCTATAGTTTATATAGTTTGTTCCATCACACGTTGTAGTCTCAATAAGAATCTGTAAGATGCAAAGGAAGAACAAAGCAATTTGAAAACCCTTCAAATTAAACTCAAACATGATATAGATTTTGAAGCAAGAATTTGGAAACATCATGAAGAATATAATAAGGTATCTGCTTTAAAAATATCCAATATGAAGAAGTACCTGTATTATATTAGCTAATGATGGAAACTGAGAAAATATCAAAAATTAATACTATAGATTGCAACATGATAATCTAATTGACTAGGACTTCCTGCCTATTCTGGTGTATTTCTAAGAATCTTTCTATTTTTTTTTATTTCCTTGGTTCCACTTATCAAACAACTCTGCTTCTGGCGTGTAGGCAGGAGGAACAAGAGTATGGGAGCATCTGGGACTACAAAGTGAGACGACACTGAGGTCAGCATGACCCAATGAAACAACCCCTCCCACGATGAAACAACCCCTCCCACGATGAAACAAATCCAAGGCTATTGATGAATTTTTAAGATGAATGACAAATATCAGACTACAGATTCAGGAAGGTCACAGATAGTCTAGCTGGATAAAAATATGTGGAAATCTATTACAGTCATAGACTAGAAAGCAGTGACAAAGCCAAAAGAACTTATAAAATTTAATAAGAATAGAGGGACAGGCCTAATTACATGGTTTTGTTTGTATTTTGAGAAGAAAAAGATTGAATAGTAGTTAGTGAGAACAAAAACTTAAATGATAGGTTCTACTTACTAGGAAGCCTAAACTGTTGTGACTTTGAGAAACAGAACCCTTGGCTTGTACATCTGCTGGTAGAATCTCTATAGAGGTGGGAAATCTGGCTCTATTCTTAAAGTGGCTTCCTAAATTCCCCTATCACATATGCCATAGACTCCTTCTATCAAGACAGAACTAAGAACAATTGTAAAAATATAAAGAACAGCTATAAAGTCTCTCTTTGACTTTGGAGCTCTGAGTAGAGATGAAGCTGTTAAGCTCACATCCCCCACATGTCTGAATTATACATAGGAGCTGACTTTGATCATAGACAGGACTCAGATCCACGCAACTCTTTCGAGGAGATATTTCACAATGCATCTTGCATAATAAATGCCAGATGTATAGAAATAATTTCAAAAGCTAAGGATAGGGAGTTTTAAATCAGTCCTTTATCCAAACGAGGAAAGTTGTGCGGCTTCTGTTATTTCAGATAACAGATTCCAAGCAGTAATGTAATAGATATGATGGTCAAAGTAAACCATTGTGGAGGCAATCCAATTTATTGGTTCACTTCATTTGGTGATACCGGCAAGCTCAGCTGTAATTGCTGAAAAAAGATTAAGAGAGGAATATGATGTGACTCGGTGGAAATCAAATAAAGTTGCACAGCAAATCAGTGGGAAAATGAAATGTAACTTTGATTGCTCATGCTTTAACACTTGTGTCTGTCTGTTTTTACCTATTTTGACTCACTTAATGGTTGCAAGCTATGTTTGTTGGTAGAATATCATAGTAAAACATAAAATTAATTAGTTTTATATTCCCAGATACTGTATTTCTGAATAGGGTGACAATCAAATGTTTCCAAGGTTAGTGACTGGTTCGTCGCTTTCTGTAATAAAGTTTCACAGTGCCTTGGATGGCACTAAGAAAACTTGCCATAACACCTGAAAAAATAGATTGATGGCAGAAAGTATTTACTGACTGGCTTGTTAAATAGATATTTTAAGCTGACTTGTTTTCATAGCTCCTCACTGACAATAATATGAAGATAAATCTATTGATTGCTTCAATGTCCACATGTCAAATTGACCGAAATATTGTACCACCAATCTCTGCCACCAGCATGTGAAATGTGACATCACCCTTAGAGAAGCTGAAGTGGACTGTGACACTTGCTCTACTGTGCTTTTAACAGTGGAGAAACTTTTAATGCAAGGCCTTGCAAAAAAGTAACACTCACCAGAAGCTTTACTGTCTTACTGAGTTTTAAACTATTAAATGGGCCAGCAGAATGTTCTCAGTTTTCTTTTTAAATGATTACATAAAAGTCACATAATTACAGTTGTACATATTTATGTTTGTACATACTTTAATTGTTCATGTTCTATAGATATAGTTTAAATACTTTAATCGAGTTTTTCAGATTTATGAATTTTAAGTTCATTACAATTAAAAAGAGGCTAGTAGCCGTACTTAATCATCACACTAAAATTGCTTCCAGACATAAGGCATAGCAGCATTAAGTATTGGATTCTGACTGGGTAGCTAAGATGATGAATTCCTAGAATGAAATGTCAGGCATTTTCTATTTTTGCTTACTATTTATAGCTAGACTACAAATTATAAGACATCTATTACAATAAGTTCTAGTCTATGCTGTCTTGCTTTTTCAGTATTCTTGTTTTATTACAGAGCATTACATATATATATATAAATAACAATGACTTAATATGGCAGTAAAGATTAATATGGGGATTTTAACAATCCATCTAAATATATGCCAATGATGAGAGTGGTGTCTAATACTGTATACTTAAGCTCAATTTATTTGATAAAATTGGCAACCCTATTGTCTTGCATTTATCATATTCAGCAGTTGAAAATATTAGTGTCTGCTTCACTAATTTGGTTACAAGAATGATATATAAAATGTTATAACATAAGGATACTGGAATGCAAGTTATTCTTTAAAATGATATAATCTTCATTATAATTCATTTACAAGAACAACAGACTTTTGGATAAAGATCATGAACTGGAAGCTGAAACTCCATGACTTAGGAAGACTTGATGAGAAAAGGAATGGGCTGTGTTTCAAACAAGAAAAGGAAAAAGACTGTTGGAATTCATAATGATAGGATACCTGAAAAATACAATAAAAAATAGATGGACCACCAGTTTTAAGAAGTTGAGCCAAGCAGAACAGAGTTTTAGGCAAGGAGGGAAAATACAGAACAGAGGTCTTGAGCAAAATGTGATTGAGATAGCCCCATTAAAAGAGGGTAGTACATATGCCATCCGGAGAGTACACCATCTTCCCAGGCCTCTAATCCAGCTGCAGGTTCTAGTGCCATGGTGACTTCTTAGGCAGTTGCTTCAGCAATGGAAAAGACTCATTTTGTGTATATGACTCAAAGGTCAGTGACACAAGTGTCATCATGAAAGACATTTTAGTGTAGAAAACTAAGCCCTAATGGTGAATGAGAACAAGGACAACCACAATTTTCAAAGAGTCTGGATTTAACCTGCCACTGGGCCTGAGCAAGAGGCAGCCGTGAAGAGTGGGAGGGCTAGCCCCTGACAAGCTGGTAAGTACAGACTGCAAGAAACTCAGCTCCGAAAGTGCTGAACATAGCCCTGTATTTAGTGGCAGGAGTAGATCTCATCAACAGAGAATAACCATAGTGATAGTTTATGTATGTTTTAACAAATAAAACTTGCCTGAAAATCAGAGGGCAAAACTAAGCCACGGGAGGCCAGGCAGTGGTGGCACACACAAATCCCAGGATTTGGGAGACAGACAAATGGATTTCTATGACTTCAAGGATACTCTGGGCTACACAAGATCAATGCAGAAACAGATCCAAGTGGTAATGGCTCACACCTTTTATCTCAGTACTAGGGAGTCACAGACCTTTAATTCCAGCACTAAAGGGGGAATATAAGACAGAAGGAGATGGAGGCTCCAGGGATGAGTCTGCAGTCCCCCAGGCTTGGTAGAGGTAAGATTTCTCTAGTGACTTGGCTGTTTGGCTTTTCTGATCTTCATCTTGAACTCCAATGTTTGTCTCTGGGTTTTTATTATTTGTGCTACAAAAGACTCTTGGAGTTTCATAATCCAGAGTCTAAGGTTAGTAGAGGACCAACCTCTTGAGTCAGATATCTGACTTTTAGCTGTTCTAGATTCAGAAAACTCTGATGTGTACCCCTGTAAATAATACTTAGGAAATCTAGAAGTTATGAAGACATTTTCTCTGTATTGTTCTCTGTTCTGTGGTTGCTTTACACACTTCCAATCTACTTGGGATATGTCTCCCTGCTGGATCATTGGTTACCCTTGGGCTGTGATCTGGAGAATCTCCATATTGTGAGGAATAACCTGTGTAGTTCACTCTGGATAGGACCCTGAAATGCCAATAGGGAAGATAATGGAGTGAAAACAGTTTCAAAGCTGTTTGTGTCCCAATACAGGGTAAAGAAAATCGTAAAACTTAAGAAAAAAACAGAGTTAGGAATACAAATGAATGATGTCATGTATAAACTAGCAGCATCCAAGTTTTGATGACCTGGAAAGACATTTTTTTTTAACCAGTAGTCTTTCTCTTCATTTTGCTTCTGTTTTGTATTATTACACTGTTGCCACTATTTTAACTATATCGTATCAAAAGAATTAAGCTATTTTAACTATATTGTATCAAAAGAATTAAGCTTGTTTAAGATTCCCCTTAATATTTTCACTTGGTTTTATTTATATGCCATTTTAATTATAAAACAATAGTTTGTCTTCTCATTTCCCCAATATGCTTTTAACTTTTCCTCATATCCCTAATTTTCTCGCTCCTGTATTTCTTAATAGTATACTTGTATTATCTTATTTTCTTTAGCTCACTCATGCTTTATACTTATTCTTATTACAATCATCTAATTTAACTTTTGAAGTTTCTCTTTTTGGGGAATCATTTTTAGTCTTTGCATTTTATTTAGTATGTTTTCGTAATATCGTTCTCTTTTCTTCCCTGAAGTTTGTCTTTATTTCTATTTTTCCCTTCACTTAACATTTTCTCCTTCACTGTCCTCCATTTCTTATCTGCTTCCTTTATTGTATTTTACACTTTACACATTTACTGTAAATTTCACCATACATACTAATTTCTTAACAATATTCTGTTTAAAGAAAATTCTTTATGTATCCATGGACTTTAATAGCTCTGGTTGCATTGACGTATCTTAAATTCTATGATGTTGCTCTATAATAGACTGTCTTACAATTTTATATTTTTGAGAACTTTAATCATAAACACTATATTTACACCACTCCCCTTTCCTTGTCAAACTCTGTGTCCCCCTCCAAAATCCATTGTCTCCTCTTTAGCTTTTGTTACATATATATGTATAAATAATCTACTGAGTCCATTTAGCAGCATGAACATGAACATGTTCCTCGGACTAACTTCTTGAGCTTACCCATTCTGTACAGGAACTCATTCCTGAAGAAAATTAATTCTCCATTTCTCCATTTTCAGCATCCTTTGACCACCTGTAGCTCTTCACCTAGTGCCTGGATTGCACACAGTAGTAATTAACTCTGAGTTATGAATAATGCATGGTTGTAGCATTAAGGAAAGAAATAAAAGCACATCCCCTTGTAGTTGTTTAAACAAGTGTGAATTCAAATTTGAATTATCTGCTTCACAGTCTCTGTGGCTTTCATCCTATGTCTGCCTGTTGCATGAATCTGAATCTGTGCCTGCGTAAAGGCTGACTTATGAATCTGTCTCTGTGCCTTTATCTGTGTCTGTCTTGGATGTGTCTCTCAGTGTTATTGAGTGTCTTTGTCTCTCTGCTCTGCTTGTATATGTCTCTCTGTGATTTCTCTGTGTGTATGTCTGTTGTTTGTCTCTATGCTAAAGTGTCTAACTCTTTTGTCTATCTACGTATATCTGTCCCTAATAAAGGGCTTCACTGTTTTTATTGAACAGCACAGAAAGTATCATTTGGAAGAAGGAATGGGAGGTATTTACAGAAATATTTAACAAAGTTTACAAGGCATTATGTCACTGGCTACAACTGGTCACAACTGATACAGATAATAAACATTATTTATCAACCAATATCCAAGCACAGAACCTTTATGATAGATCTTAGGAAGCACCTTTCAACATCTGTACATTGAGCTGCATCATGAAATTATGTAAGAAGCCTCTGAATTTTTAGTGCAAACATTCAGATTACAGATTTCCTTTCATGAACTGTCAGAATTATGTACCAGCAGTTGGACAACATGAGCTTCCACTTCCATTTCATTCTAGAAATACTTTCATTCCGGTACATTCCTGAAGCTCCTAGCTCCAAATATTCAGATTCAAGCGTAGTTTTCACCTCTCATCAGGGAAATTTGCAACAGAGAGAGGCCATTACACAAAACCTCAACCAAACAAAATGCATGGTTTTGAAGCTCAGTTTCAGCACACGGTCTATAATACAAGACCCTCAGCTAAATCTCAGGGATCATCACAGAAGAGGGGGACGAAAGTAAGAGCCAGAGGTTCATGGAGTTTGGTGGGAGACTGTCTTCTAGTAATGTCAGAAGCTCCACCCATAAAATCTACCAACATGAGTGCCCAGACTGAGATGAACAAGGGCAGCAACAATGGAAATGCCAAAGTGGACAGGGGAATTTCTGGTTTCCCCCAAATTTCTGCATATGGATAATTCCTTTTTGTCCATTATTTTATAAAGATAAATGATTTTGCTTTCTAAAAATGTTCTACACAATAAAAGTCAATTATGTGAAGCTGGGAGGCGGTGGTAAACACCTTTAATCCCAGCACTCAGGAGGCAGAGGCCAGTGGATCTCTGTGAATTCGAGGCCAGTCTACAAAGAGTTCCAGGGGAGGCTCCAAATCAACACAAAGAAACTGTGTCTCAAAAAACGAAAAAACAAAACAACCAAAAATTTAAACTACAAAAAAAAATGGATGGGGAAAATCCATGAGGGCTCCAGTCCTGCATAAGAATTACAGGCAGCTGAGAAATGAGAGAGTGGAAAAAATCTTCTTCTCTAGGGAAGAGTACTCTAGCTGATTATTCAATACCAAATGGCTAGGTCTGAAACATACATACGAGTGACATTATATAGATTGAACAGGTTATATTCAGTAATATTTATGTATATACATGTATGCACTGAAAAACAAATGATACTACAGTGCCACAGTGAAGAGAATGTTTCACTATCCCCAAACCAGACATTGAGATAAACCATCCTTTGTACTTACATATCTCATAGGTGAAAATAAAACTAGACTGGTATCTTTCAACTTGGAAAAATATAAAAGTAAAGTGATGGAAAGTCATAAAAATGTAAGACATAGCACTTGAAAACTGTTAAAGTAAGATATAGAAAAGACACTTTGTAGTTGAAACATAGGCGTGGGCTTTTAACAACACAGGAAATTTTACCAAAAACTGACAGAGTCTCATAGGATTAAGATTTCAGTATAGCAAAAGAAACAACTGCCACAGCTAATACGTACCCTACAAATAGATAAAAGTGTATATAAACCATAGATCAGTCAGACAATATCGTGAATACAAACAGAACTGCAAAAGTAAATATTGGAAATAAACTGATAAATGGGCTAATGAACTGAAGACAAAATACATGGTCCATAGAGTTTTGAGACATAGTCAACATCCTAGCTATCAAGAAAACACAAATTCAAACCGTTTTGAGAGTCATATAACCCTATTAAAAGTGGCCACTCCAAGAAAAAAAAATGACAATAATCCTGGTGAGAATTGAGGAAGAAAACTTGGTGGGAGTTTAAGCAGGCAGACTCACAGTGAAGGTAGGTACTTAACTCTGCTGAAAAAACAGAAATTGGAACTGTCATAAGATTTAACTGCCTCACTCCTGTGCATGTGACAGATGGAATCTAAGTAAATAAATCACAGTGATACATGTAAATTAATTTTCATCTCTTCACTTTTTACAACACTTAAGAAATGAAATCAGCCTCAAATCATTAACCAGTTGGTGAATAAAGTAGATGAAATAACATCATAATCATAATAAGATGAAATAAACATTGTATTTTTCAGAATTAAAGACAGACAATATTTATTGAAATATGTGACAGTCAGAAAGAAGATACATACCTCATATTTTCTCTCATATAAGAAAGTGTGTGTGTGTGTGTGTGTGTGTGTGTGTGTCTGTGTGTGTGTCTGTGTGTGTGAGTTTGATAAAATTAGAATGGAGCCCATGAGAGGAGAAGATGAAATTTTAAATAAGGAGGAAGGCAGGTAATGAAATACATGTCTCATGAAAGCAGGCAGAATATTATTATAGGTAAATAGGGACCCAGCAATCAGTGTTCAGGTAACACAAAAGAGAATAAGGAGATGGGATTGATAAGAAATGAGTTGAAGGGGAACATAAAGTTAATGAATATAGGTGAAAATAGTAAACTAATATCCATTACTTTGTATGCTAGTTAAATGAACTAATTTTAAAACGTTATGAAGAATATATGAAGTCAGTAAATTATGAGAAATAATATTTGTTATTATTAAGTCTCAATAATTTATTTGCATTTTGAGAGTGTTAACATCATTTATAATAACTGTGTATGGCTAGTAGGACCTACTCATTTTTAAATTGATTTTTATTGAGCTCTACATTTTTCTCTGCTCCCCTCCCTGACTCTCCCCTACCCCGTTCAACCCTCCCCCAAGGTCCCCATGCTTCCAATTCACTCAGGAGATCTTTTTCTACTTTCCACGTAGATTAAATGTATTTAGGTTTCTCTTAGTGTCCTCATTGTTGTCTGAGTTCTCTGGGATTGTGGTTTGTAGGCTGGTTTTCTTTGCTTTATGTTTAAAAACCACCTATGAGGGAGTACATGTGATAATTGTCTTTCTGGGTCTGGGTTACCTCACTCAAAATAATGTTTTCTAGCTCCATCCATTTTCCTGCAAAATTCAAGATGTCGTTATTTTTTTCTGCTTTGTAGTACTCCATTGTGTAAATGTACTACATTTTCCGTATCCATTCTTTGGTCGAGGGGCATTTAGGTTGTTTCCAGGTTCTGGCTATGACAAACAAAGCTGCTATGAACATAGTTGAGCACATGTCCTCGTGGCACAATTGAGCATCCTTTGGATATATACCCAAAAGTGGTTTACTGGGTCTTGAGGAAGGTTGTTTCCTAATTTTCTGAGAAATCGCCACACTGACATCCAAAGGGATTGTATACGCTTGCATTCCCACCAGCAATGCAGAAGTGTTCCCTTTTCCCCACAACCTCTCCAACATAATTGTCATCAGTGTTTTTGATCTTGGCCATTCTTATATGTATAAGATGAAATCTCAGAGTTGTTTTGATTTGCATTTCTCTGATGACTAAGGACATTGAACATTTCCTTAAGTATCTTTCAGCCATTTTAAATTCCTCTGTTGAGAGTTTTCTGTTTAGGTCTGTACTCCATTTTTTTTATTGGGTTATGTGTTCTTTTGGTAACCAATTTCTTGAGTTCTTTGTATATTTTGGAGATCAGACCTCTGTCTGATGTAGGGTTAGTGAAGATCTTTTCCCATTCTGTAGGCTGTCGTTTTGTCTTGTTGACCCTGTCCTTTGCTTTACAGAAGCTTTGCATTTTTATCTTTTACCTACTCATTGCTTTCAGAAGTGCGAATTTAAATTTATATTCTGCCACTTTTCATCAGATTATTTCTGTTCCAGGGCAGCAAGACTTAGAACCACAGCTATGGGCACAAATGCTCAAAAGAGTGAGCTTTGTCCTAAGATTAAACATTCAAAGATAATTGTTCCATTCAAGTCATGATTTATCACAAGAATTTAACAATGATAATATAGATGGAAAGTACATTTTTACTAGCCTACTAATCTTGTAGGCAACTCAGCAACCATTTGTAGGGGAGCATGGTTTTATAAGAAATAGATGGGTTTTGTATATGCAATTGGATATTTAGCTTTTTCCTGATAACCTTTAATTTAATTAAATTATTATTTTAAATCTACATTGAGAAGTTAATCAAATTCTTTGTAATTCACCCAAAATAACACAGAGAAATTTTTATCTTGAGATGAATGGTTCTTGACCTTTAACATGGAAATTACTACTCTGAGCAAAGTAAATGTGACAGAAAATGAACATGTGAGATTCTGAATGCTAGCTATAGTTTTGAACTGCAAGATATAACATTTTATGGCATGCTTAGGCATACTTATTCCTCTCTCATATATTTAAAATAAAACAGAAATTTACTCTAACATCTACTTAAGCGATATACTTTTAATGCACAGGAAAAATTTTCACAAAATGGCTAAAAGTAAGACAAAATTCACTAGAAATGGAATCATGCACACAAGTGCTGAGGCTACCTTCTAAAAGAAACCCAAATGTCATATTAGTTTCTAGGGCTATTGAGTCCAAAATACTATAAAAACAGAAGCTTTACGAAATAGCAACTTACTGTCTGTCATTTCCTGTAAATGAAGCTCTCGTATCAAAGTGTGTGCAGAGCTTTCTTGGAAAGAATTCTCTCCTGACAATCCCACACTTCTGGTTGATTCCATCTGTACTTGGCATTTCCTGACATATATCTGTTATCACAACATCTTGTAACTATATGTTATTGTCTTTGCAGCTCTGCCTCCTGAGATCTATCTTCCTATAAGAATGACAGTTGCTGAATGTTAGAATCCTTTCAAAAAACAGTGTGTCCAAATAATATAGTAAAGGTTCATGTAATACTCATAGATACCCAGAGTCAGAATTGAACTTAACAATTCAATTCACAACACATACCATGACCTTTGTACGTACATTAATATATATATTATAATATATAATGATTTCATCTACTAACACAGTAATAAAATTCATAAGACATTAGTTGAAATTTAGAGAATACTTGCATCCATTTTAAGGAAGCATAATATACATTTTATGAGAATGATAAGTTGACTTTTAAAATCATCTTCTGGCAAGTACAGTGGTGCCCATCTGCAACTACTGCTGTTAGAGGAGTTGAGCTGAAGCCATCTAACTCAGGAGTGCAAGAGATTCCTGGGCTGGGTGGACTGAAGGAATTCAGACAGTCTCAGTTATTTCACTCTACAAACTAAAACGGATAAAAGCTTAAAACGAAATTGTCAGTAATAAAAATGCTTCTAAGTTGGTTTTATTAAAATTATCTTATCAATAAAAATAATACCTTTTTGTCTTCAGATGTACCATATCAAAAAGTCCCAGAGTGAGTGAGTTTAGTACTGGCAAGTGAAGTACAAGCGAACTCTGTTATAACAAAGCCCAGGTTCTCATGAACAGGCTAATAGGACAAATACAGACTTTCAAGGCACCGCTGGCTAGGGTTGCAGAGGAAGTGAGAGCATTATAGAAATATTTTCAATTATACACACAGAAGCCTAAATCACAGTTAATAGACATTTATTTGAAAGTAAGACTTCTGAAAGGTTGTTGGGGAACATGCAGAAGGATGTGGGAAGTGCATTTCTGGAAACCCCAGGAGAGCATTTTTATCAAAGCAGAAGGAAGTTGGGGATAGATAAGTGATTATCTTGTAATTATCAGAGGGCATATTTCTTATACCAAAGAATAATTTGTTAATAAATATTCCAGAAGATATAGGGTGTAGAGAGGGAGGTGGATATATTGATGCTATGTGACCAAAAAATGTGTCTTTGATGTGCTGCAGAGATGGCTCAAAGTTTAAGAGCATCATATTGCTCTGCATAGGAACTGGTTAAGTTCTCATCACCCATTCATTTCCCAGAATCCAAATGATTCATGTTAGGTAATTTCACTGTGAATGGATCCAACACCCTCTTTAGGCCTCTATAGGCATCTGTGCACATGGGGATCATGGGTACATGTACAAGCTTTAAGTCTCTGTGAGGAACTTCCCTACATACAACCACCTAAATGTGCTTTTAAGGTCATCTCCACCAGCCCACTTGAAAGCTAGACTTCCTTCATCTTTCCCCTTGTTCTAGCATGGTGAGTACTCCTGAACTCCCCATCCATGCATTCCATGCAACCCTCTAATTTAGCTCCCGTCTACCAGGCTAGCCTGGCCTTCTCTGCCTTCGCTGCAAAAGAACCCTAGTCTGGGGCTTCAATTCTTTCTACCTGTATCCCAAAACAAAGAACTCTCCCATGTTATATGTAACTTTCCCACCCCAAAAAGTCTACCTCACTCCAAGCTTGAACAGGTTGTTTATCCTACACACCATCCAGTCCCCTCTTCCAAAATGACATAATTCCACCCAAACCACTTTCAACCTCTAGACAAAAACACCCCAACACCTTCCATTCCTTCCCACCTGTTCAGTTCATAGCAGCCATAAAGCTAACAAAAGAAGAATACACCCAATAACTCTTTGTAAGAATATCAATGGTGCAAAGATCAAGCCAGCAACTTCTATCCAAAACCTACCAGTACTGTAGAAATGCTCACCAATGAGAATTTCCTAAACAAATTACAGTATATGGAATTAAAACACAAATCAAGAACTTTATCAAAGAATCCAGGGAGTTTAACGAAGATACAAATAAACACCTCAATAAAATTAAAGATAAAGGTCTTAAGAATAAACATCTGAAAGATGCTCAAGAAAACACAAACTAAGACTGTTGGAAATGAGAAGAATAATACATGACTTGAAAATGAATTTAAAAAACAGATAGAAATTGTAGCACAATTAATAAAAACTCAGGGTAAGAAATTAGGATTCAACCTGAAGATCCAAAAAACAAATAGCCAGCCACTTACCTTGACCTCAGTCAATTTCAGAGTGGGACTGTGTCTTAGAGTTTTCTTCCCCTCTCTTATATTCCTCTCTAAGGCTGGGATTAAAGGCATGCACCACCCGATTTCTATGGCAACTAGTGTGGCTTCTGGGATTAAAGGTGTGTGCCATTGTGGCTATGGGGATTAAAGGGGTATGTTACCATTACCTGGTCTGTAAGGAGGAACAGTGTGACTGCTTTACTCTCAGATTTTCAGGCAGGTTTTATTTATTAAAATACAATTGAAATGCCACTACAAGAAATATTAAAGAAGACTCAAACTAAAATTAAGACAGAATTGAAAAACCTAATAAGTCAAGTAGAAAATTCAAAAGAAGTCCTTACAAGCAGAATATATCAAACAGAAGACAGAGTATCAGGTCTCAAAGACAAAATAGAAGATTTGGACCAAATAAGAAAGGAACATAAAATATTTTTTAACAAAACACAGGAAGAGAACACACAGAAATTGTGGAACAATATAAAAAAAAACCTTTGAATTACAGGCATAGATGAGGAAAAGAATCAGAACTCAATGGCATAGACAAACTCTTCAACAGTCAGGACTGTCCAAGAGACAGTCAAAACATACAGCCTATTGTTGTTATCCTTGATTACTTCAGAGTTCAAATAGAAGTTCCTATTTCTGGAGACATCATGGATTTAATAAACAAGGCCTAGAGCTCTCTGAGCTGGAACAGACCTTGAGGCCTCCTCCCTGAGGACTAACTTTTGTGATACTAGAAGACATCACACAAACATCCAAAGGAGGGAAGTATAGTGTGTCTTCCAGTAATGTCATAAGCTATATCCATAAATTCTCTTCAACATACCTTCCCAGACGTGACAGAAACTAGGATGGCACATGCCATAGTGGATCAGAAAGAGCCCACAATTACTTGATCTTACACAAAAATACTTCAGGCAAAACTGAGAACACACTCACAAAGATTTTCATGCTCCTAGCAGATAGTTAAGGAGAAAAAAAATGTAGATAGGATTAGTTTGTAATGATAAATTAAACTTACAAGTTTAATACACACACACACACACACTAATATGTATATATATTAGATATTGAGACTAAGAATTATACCACAGTAAGATTAGATTCCTAGGTCTGGTTTTTTTATGATATGCAACAATATTTCCAACATTATAAAATTTTTATTGGGAAAGATGTCCTCTGTGCCTTTAACAATGCAATCTTTAAGATTTGACCTACTCTTAAATATTAGTTTGAGCATTAATTGTTAGTTCTCCTATGACTAATGATATTCTGTTTTGATAATCACACCTCTTTTTACATGAATGGGGAGAAGTCTTACATCATTTTAAAATAGTCTTTACAACTTGGATTTCCTTTTTTAATCTTAATAGTCTTCACACAAACAAATCAGAATGGCAAATTCAGATGAAATCCACCTTACCATAACTCCTATTTTATAGTTGACATTTGGCTATGCTTGTCTAGTCCTCAGCAAAGGATGCCTTTTCTTTTTCAAAAATTATGATATTAACTTTTCAGCTACAGATTTTGAGTGCATTTTTACACGCGATTTAAGGTTCATTTTCTTACATTTTCCCTTTGGTAAACAGATATTTACATTTTCCAGCTAGAAATTATTGAGAATATTGACAAGTGTCATGCCTATATTCCTAGCACACTGAGGCTGAAGGAGTGCACAGCAGAGGCCATAAAAGGTGAAAATCAGCCTGTACTGTACAGTGGGATCCTTTGTCAAATAAACAAGGGTTTGTGGTGGAAATAAGTCAAGGAGCATGACAGTCCCTGAGGTTCCATCCATATTAAACAAAATTAGTATATTATTAGGGATATTTTCTCTCCTGAAAAACATCTGCATCTGTACTTTACCTCTTTCCACTCCTAGATTACTGCCAATTACATATTTGCATGTGGAATATGATTATGAAAAGCTTGCTTTTATTAATTGAAGAGTTAAAATTTAAAAACTTAATAAAATTGAATTCAGTGTAAACTTAGAGGGCTATTAAAATCCAATCTTTCATTATGTAGAGTATCATATAAATCCTCTTGCCCATTTTATAATGCTTTTTAAAAGAACCAAGAGTAATTTATTGCTCTTCTGAGTTTAACTTTCAAGGTAGTAATAAGAGTGTAGGAAATATTTATAGCTTCTCATGTTGTAGTGCCAATAGAGATATCAATAAGCTTTGATTCATGGCTCTGGTTTAATGACAAATTTGTTATTTTTGAAATGAGATGTCAAAAGTATGGCTTTGTTTTTATAACCTCTAATGTAGGGAAGTGACTAAAAGGGCTTCGAAACCAAACTCTACTGAAGTGCTCACGTTCACAGTCTGAGTGAGTGCATTATGCTGCATGCCTTCTTCTATTCTGATTGCTTTAAAAATGTGTGTATGCCCACATGCATCAGCCTCCAACATATTAATCTGAAGAGACTTTGTATTTATTAGTCCTCATTTAATTTTTCTTTATTTGTTATTAAGCATCTCTGCTACCTAGACATTTTTATGACATCATATATGGAAGATTATTATTCTTGTCTTGTTTGAACAATTTTGGGTAACTTCCTTAACTTATTTCCCAGTTGTTTTCTTAATACATACTATTTTATGTTGAGAAAAAATTATAATTAGTTATTAAAATATTTGTACCTCTAAGTGTATTTATATACATTTTGATACTGAAATGCTTATTTCTTTTGTAATATAAATGATGTATTCAAAAAACATGGGTCAGGAGACATCAGTGAAAAGTAAGTTATTTTTCCCCACTGGTAATTAAGATGTATCTAATAGAGAAAGTTCTTATTATAGCTAGTGCATTGGATTAATGGGAAAATATTTCATTTTATATTCATAATTATTCAGAAAAGTGTACAATTCTTGCTGTTTTTGTCTTTGACATTTTATTGAAAAATTTTTATGTAATATATTCTATCAGATGCCCCTCATGTCCTCATCCACATAACTCTACTCTCTCTCTCCCTCTCTCTTATTCTTTCCCTCAAAGAAACAAGCAAACAAAAATAAAGAATAAAGTAAAAAGAAAAAAAACACAAGATATTCTGTCTCACCACATACACAAGCATGAGTAATTAAAATTTATAATTTCATTTAATCCAACCATAATATGTTCAGATTTCAATCTTTTCTATGCTTAGTGTTTGTCAAATGCACAGTGCTCAAACTGATACTGACAGCTTTTGGAATGAAGACTTGAGGGTTATTAGTTGTTCCTCCATTTTTCCCACCATGCCTTAGCTATCTTTGTGGTTAATAATGCTGATAAAAAAAGTAGGAAGATGATATTGTCTTTAATTCTCAGTAACTTAAGCTGGTCTCAGTCTGATCTTATTAAACATATATAAAACCGACTCATCTGTTGGATATTTTGTGGGTTTTTATAGGCTTACTCTTTCTCCCTCTATCCATGACTTCCATCTCACACACAGTATCAATTTTTTTATAGTAGATGACATCCAATACTCACATCCTTAGGAATATCATTATTGTTCATTGTCACATAAAGATCTTTGCAGACTGGATGCAAATTATTTCTCGCATAGCCTGTCTCATCTCATTAGAAGTACAGCTTGCCATGCTTTAAATGATGCTAATATCACCACAAACCAGGCAGTTAAAAGAACCTTCTCAAACCTGTAAAACACACCTGATTTTCTAAGATCAGAGACAATGGAAAGATGACACTTTAACTATTTTGTTACCATCACAGTAAAATTTCTAACTATAGTAAGAAGTCAAGGAAAAGAAATCAATCATATAAAAATGCATAAATGAACATAAAAATATTTGTCTATTGGATAAATTTGTTTTCTTTATTATAAAGACAATATCTTATTGATTTAGAAAAAAATAATTTTTATTGAGAATTTTATGCATAATATTTTTATCATATTCTTCTCTTCCCTCCCTACCTTCTTAACTTCAAGTTCTATCTCTCTTCAAAAATCAAATAATAACAACAATATCATACAATTCTACTTGTGTTGGCCAATTACTCCAGAGCATGAGTCCTGCCCTGCAATGTGATTGATGAACCAATTATCATTCTACTGAAGAAATCCTATTTTCTCTCTTCTAGCAGCTATCAATAACAAAGAACTTCTTGGCCAGGCATGGGACTCAGTTCTCACTTCTCTTCTTCCGGTCTTGAGTTTTGTCTCTCTGGAGTTTGTGCAGCTCCAGTGCATGTTACCACAGTCTCCATGAGTTTGTACATACATCTGCCCTGCTGTGTCTAGCAAATACCATGTCCTTGAAGTCATTCATTACCTCTGGCTCTTATAATCTATTTATCTCCCATGTTCCATAATGATCACTGAGACGTCAAAAGCTGATTCAGTCAGGCTGAGCACCTCTCACTCAGGCTGAGCATCCTGAAATCCTCCCTTTCTTCATGCTGTCAAGATGTGGGTCTTTGTGCAAGAAGTTACTCTTTTGAGAAATAAGTGATGCACTGATCTATGTATATAGCTATATGGTATTTTATTACTATGTACATTTAGTAGAATATTAGTAATAGGCTTTCCCCTAGGGTCCATGGGACTAGATCTGTCTTGTCTCAGGTTCTTGGCCTTATTAACAGTGTCAGGTATGGATTAAATAATATAGAGAGGGCCATATCAATCAAATTACTTCTATAAAATTCATGTTCCTCTTAAGTGAGAAGACTTACCTTTCCTGGAAGGCCATTATTGTAGCTGACAGGGTTCACAGTTGGATGAGATTAGTAATTACTTTGCTTCTCTGGTAGCATGTATATTCTTCTCCAGACTGTGAAAACTATCCAGTGGGGACGATGCCTCTGATTCATTACCAGCTACATTTCTCCACTACAACATGTAGGTGGTGTTTTCAGTAACTAGGATTTGGCATCAGGTCGTAGAGAGTAATCAATAACACTATCAATAGTCTGTATGTTGAGTGGTGTTTTATGGGATAACAACTCAAAAAGGTATAACCCATTTCCAGGACTGGTATTTTTTTTTGGTAGCATATGATATCTGGTTGCATTATTGACTCCCCTACTCCTTTATATGGTAATTCCATTTAGGATCCTGATCACAAAAAAGCATATCTCGACAAACTTAAGAAATGCATACACTTACAGAAGCATGCACACCAAACAACGTGGTTACTTCATTTAAAAAAAAAACAACAAATTGTCTTTTTTCATTTTACATACCAATCCCAGTTCCCACACCTTCTCCTATTCCCTCCATCTACCCCACTCCCATCCACTTCTCAGAGAGGGTAAGGCACATTGCTTTGGGGAAAGTTCAAGGCCCTCCCTACTATATCTAGGCTGAGTAAAGTATCCATCCAAAGAGAATAGGTCTCAAAAAAGCCAGTACAAGCAGCAGGGACAAATCTTGGTGCCACTGCCAGTGACCCTGCAGTCTTCCCCAGCCATACAACTGTCACCCACATTCAGAGGGATTAGTTTGGACCTATGCTGTTTCTTTTCCTGTTCAGCTAGAGTTGGTGAGCTCCTATTAGCTCAGGCAAATGGTTTCATTGGGTGTTCCCTTCATGGTTTTGACCACTTTGCTCATATTCTCACTCCTCCCACTCCTTGATTAGACTTTGGGAGCTCAGCCCAGTTCTCCAATGCCGATCTCTGTCTCTGTTTCCATCAGTTGCTGGATTAAGGTTCTATGGTGATATTTAAGATACTCATCAGTCTGACTACAGGGCAAGGCCAGTTCAAGCACCCTCTCTTCTATTGTTTAGAGTCTTTTTGTTTGTTTGTTTTATTTTTTCCATTCAAAAACATAATTAAAGAAATAAAATTTTTACATTTCTTCCCCTTCTCCCGGTCCCCCCCCTTTCACCCCCAACGCCTCCTCGCTCCCCCTTCTTCCTTGAAAGAGGGCATGGTGGCCTGGCCTGTTGGAAGTCCAAGGCCCACCCACCCCCTCCCGGCCTAGGAAGGAGTGCATCCAAAAAGACTCGGTTCCCAAAAAGATAATACATGCAGAAGAGATAGGTCCTGGTGTCATTGTTGATGGCTTCTCCGTCTGCCTGCTTTTGCCGCCACATTCAGAGAGTCTGGTTTGATCATATGCTCATTCAGTCCCAGTCCAGCTGTATTGGTGAGCTCCCACTAGTTCAGGCACACTGTCTCAGTAGGTGGACCAGCCCCTCATGGTCCTAACTTCCTTACTCATCTTCTCCCACCTTCTGCACTTCAACTGTACCTTGGGGGCTCAATCCATTGCTCTGATGTGAATGTGGGTCTCTGTCTCTATCTCCATCCATCGGATGAAATTTCTATAATGGCGATCAAGATAATCATCAATGTGACTATGGGACAAGGCTAGTTCTGGCACCCTCTCCTCTGCTGCCCGAATACCTAGCTGGGGAGATGCCCGTGGACACCTGGGATCCCCAGGGCCAATGATTCTCTTAATGTAGATATCTTATTCCCTTCTCCAATGTCCACCTTTCCTCCATCTTCACCCTCCCACTCCCCCAAGCTCTCCCCAGTCCTTCTCCCTTCTCCTTCCCCCTCTCCCCTTCCCCTGTTCCCCTACCCCTCACCTCTCTCCCTGCCCCCTGGCTTCCAACTTTTGCTTGATGATCTTGTTTGCTTCCAACTTCCAGGAGGATTTGTTCATGCTTTCTTTGGGTTCACCTTGCTATTCGGCTTCTCTGGGCTTGTGAGCTATAAGCTTAGAGTCCTTTGTTTTATGGCTAGGGTCCACTAATGAGTGAGTACATACCATAATCGTCTTTCTGGGTTTGGGTTACCTCACTCTGGATAGCGTTTTCTATTTCCATCCATTTGCATGCAAAATTCAAGATGTCATTGTTTTTTACCGCTGAGTAGTATTCTAATGAGTATATAATCCACACTTTCTTGATTCATTCTTCCATTGAGGGGCACCTAGGTTGTTGCCAGGTTCTGCCTATTACAAACAATGCTGCCATGAACATAGTTGCACAAATGCTTTTGTAGTATGATTGGGCATCTCTTGGGTATATTCCCAAGAGTGGTATTGCTGGATCCTGAGGTAGGTTGATTCCCAATTTCCTGAGAAACCGCCACACTGATTTCCAAAGAGGTTGCACAAGTTTGCATTCCCACCAGCAATGGATGAGAGTTCCCCTTACTCCACATCCTCTCC
>PVIU01012142.1:0-61335 GCA_004026605.1 Ondatra zibethicus
TAAAGTTAAATGGAAAGTGAGCAAGAAAAAGCTGGCTTTTAATCAGGAAAGTAGAGTCATTGCAGGGTAGGAGATGTACTGCAGGTGGGTCTCTGCATGTAATGAATGCCTCAGTGGGTTCTGCTGAGGTGAATCATCATGCAAATACACCAAATTCAATAGAACATAAAAGTAATTTCTAAAAGCTTTAAAGCAGGTCATGTGGGGAACCTGTTGCAGGCACCATTTGGCTAGGGGTGGAACTTCATGAGTCTGTGGCTCCTCCCTTTCTTAAATTCAAAGAAAATGGTGGCAGTCATGGTTGTCCACGTGGTATAACTCTTTACATTTAACCATCCACTGGTAAAGTTAGAAATGTATATGGGTTTGTCAGCCTGTTTCCCATGAGTGAGGCAGAAAAGTAAACACTGGCTCAGGCTGTTATCCATTCATCCACAAGACAATAGAAGCTGAGAAAGGGCAGTCTCCAGAGAGGCACTAGGACAAAAGGGGACTCATACCCCCAAAAGGATCCATAGATCTCAGAGGGGCCCTGGGCCCAAAAATCGAATGCACTGTGCAGTGAGTGCAGGGCTAGGGCAGAATCCTAGAGAATCTTGCTCATGGAAGTGCCAGAAGCAATCCTACCAATGGTCCCAGTGGACGGATGGAAAGTTGGGAAGTGGGCTGGTAGCGGGTCCAGGTTCACGATTTTCACGTACCTTGGACTGTACACCTGCAACTCAGAAACAGAGCTTCCGCCACTGGTGGGACAGGCACCGGTGGGACAGAGTGACCGTTATGCCACCAAGCCAGGAGCTGAGCCCACGACTGCAGTGGCACTGAGAATGAAAGGCAGATAGACATAGACAAAGGAGGCTACATTTCCAACTAACAATCACTGGTAGAATATAAGCTAATGATAAGCAGCTATGTAGCTTGATATCTGAGGGTGGGGGCACAGTCTCCATGAGTAAGGCAAGAAGAAGGTCCAGAGACCAAACTCCAGAGTCCCAGAGGTTTATCATGGACCACAGATCAAGCTGGCTTTGGGTCATCACTCATAAAGTCCAGGGGCCATGAGAATGGGCCTGTAGGCTGAAGATGGGTGCCCTAATGTTACAGAAGAACTTTGGGTGACTGTCCAGACAACGAGATGTCTCTGTCATTTCTAGACTTTTGGAAGTTGCTTACAATGCCCTTCCTGTTTACTTAGGTAATATATCCTTCTGGAGTCTTTGATGGAGTTGAAGAATAGATAGCTACAGTTATAGTTTTCCTTAGTTATGGTGAAGGATAAAGTAGATATAAATATTTTAACTATAATTCTTGCTTGATAACTGTTTTGTTATATGTAATTTTACTATGTCAAAGTTAAAACCTACATTTTTATTTTAACAGAAAAGGGGAAATGGTTTGGGAAGTCCTTCTGTATATGTGTTGTTTTTATTGGTTAATGAATAAAGATGCTACTTTAGTCTGTGATAGGGCAGAATAGAGCTAGGCCGGAAAACTAAACTGAATGCTGGGAGAAAGTAGGTGGAGTCAGTGAGAAGCCATGTAGCCACCAGAGGAGAAAGATGTGAACTGCCAATCAGAGCCTTGCTGGTAGGTCATGAACCTTGTGGTAAAATATAAAATAATAGAAATGGGTTAAGATGTAAGATCTTGCTAGGAATACACTAGAGTCACTGGCCAAGCAGTGTTGTAATTAATATAGTTTCTGAGTAGTTATTTTGGGTCCGAGTGGCTGGCACCAACAGGGTTTCTAGAAGTCTGGGCCTGGAAGTTAATTAAGGTCACAGACTCTGAGGCAAGGGAGCTAGGGTCAGCCCTACCCTGGATGCCTGGTCTATCATTTCTTCCTTCTGCCTGTTCATACCTGACAGCACACCTTGGCTGCCTCAACTCTACGTAAAGGACTGGAGTTTCATCAAACCAAACAAAGGAGGGCCTATGAAAGGAAGTGTGGCTGCCTGGCTGAAGGCAGGGAGTGGGAGGCTGCCTTGTCTGCCCTTACCTCCCAGGTGCCCAGACTGTCAAAGGCAAAAGTACTAACAAGCAGTGCTTCTTCTCCTGCCTATTTGGGGGCAACCATGGAGCCACTGTCACAGCTGGCAGGGATTTGGGTGTCTATTGGCTCCAGATACTATATTAAAATGTCAAATTGAAAGCACATCAATCAGTCAGAAATCCAACAAGACAAACACCTGGGATGCCATCATACAATGATGGGATGTAGGAATGTGGAAAGCCCATGACACACATCACATACTTCCAGACAAAGAGGAACCAAGAAGTGAAGGTACCACTTAGATGACCCCCCAAAAAGGTTGCACAGTAGAAAGAAGAGAAAAATATACCCCAAGAATAAAAGGTGTGTCTGCTCTGAAGGGAAGCCAAAGAAGTTGGGAGGAACTTGTGGGGACCATTTTTGAAACCAGCATATCCTCTGCCATGTGCTTCTCAAGTTCCAGACCCTAGGATATTTTCCTCTCCCGGGGCTCAGCAGAAACAGCAGGAGAGCCAGGGTGTTCCCTGGTATACTCAAGCCATATTCTGTCTTGGAGGTATACTAGGACTTAACACACCTGAGTTTCTTCCTAAGCCACTGAGGTCACCACAGCTCTTGCTCCAAAGAGAATGCGGGTTGCTCTGAACCTAGCACGAGTAGCCCTGGCTGGTGCACTGGTTATTTCTCATTGATTTGATCAAATACCTGACAAGTAGCAACTTAAGGAAGGAAGGGTTATTTTGGCTCACAGTTGGAAGGGACAGTTCATCCTGGTGGGGAAGGCTTAGTAGCAGGACTGTGAGGCAGATGGTTACACTATATCCACACTCAGGAAGCAGAGAGCAGATAGGAACTAGGGTCAGGATAGAAAAATCCCAAGGATGGCCTTCATTGACCAATTCCTCAAGTGATCCACTTCACCTAGAGAGGATCCACCAACTAATGGTTCCGCCGCCTTCCCAAAAAGTACTACAAGCCAGGGACTGTGTCCAAAGACATGAGCCTATGGAAAATATTTCACATTCAAAGAATAAGATACAGGCTACCCTAAATGGTATGTCCACTGCAGGAGCCATTACATGAATTTATAGCCACAGAGCAGAAGGCAGTTATAAACCAATGAGTTTACTAAGTATACTGGTAGGGACGTCAGGTAACCAGGCTAGCTAAGGATGGAAATCTCTGCTTTAGACTTTAGGTGCTAACCAACGACAATCTTAGCTTCTAGGCTGGTGGGAACGAGTGAGTGGTCGGTAGCGTTAACACACTAAAGGTTTTTCCTGATAGCCAGGAGGATGCTAGGTCAGACACTGGCGTGGGTTCAATCCTGGTTGTCAACTTGACACTTGCTAAGAGGGATCCTCAACTGAAGAATTACCTCTACCAGATGGCCCCATAGGCAATCTTCTTGATAGGTACCATCTTGATTGATGATTGACGTAAGAGGGCCCAGCCCTCTGTGGTCCTAAGTTTATAAAAACAAACAAACAAGCAACAAACAAACAAACAAACAAAACCAGGCTGAGTAAGCCATGGAGAACAAGCCAATTAGCATCATTCCTTCCTGGTTCCTGCCTCTGCTTCTGGTTTAAGTTCCTGTCCTGACTTCCAGTAGTGATGGAATGTGATTGGGACACATAAGTCAAATAAACCATGTGGCTAATTCAGTGAACCCCGGTCCCACTGCAGAACTATAGGTACAAAACTCACATTTAAAAACATGAGCTTACCTAGAGGGAGGCTGGAGGACAATTCCACTGAAGTCACCACAACATGACCTGCCCAGACCACTTGAGGCTTTCATGTCAGGCCAGTGAGCTTCCTCACTGGTCTCCTTGGCAGCCAGACACCGCTCATCCTTCTCATCAGGATAGTGGCCCCTCTTATTCATTTAGGACTTTCTGGGCTTTCCCATCCTTCTTTCTGGCACCGAGCCTGAGCCTCAGTTCCACACGAAGTTGGGGGATGACCACTTTCCCCAGGGCTTGGACAATTTCATATGTGCTCAGGCCAGCAGTCATTAGGTCCCAAAGGAGACATGAATGCTGACGTCAAAGGAAAGGTAGGACCCAGACAGAGAGACCACTGAGCTAAGTCAGCATCTTCCCCTACATTCTTGTAATGCCGTGTGCTTTGTTCAGGGAGATGTATGGCAGCAGAGGAAACCGAGGCACTGAGCTCCAAGTACTGTGTTGTTGACATAAAAAATATAAACTTTGCTTTGAGGAAATAAGGAAATAGTTTATCCTTTTCCAAACACAAATAGCTATGGCCCAGGAACTCATGACACGTCTCACCACAGAGAAGGTTTTCTGAACTTTCATGGTCACAAAAATAGAACACCATGAATCAACGTGTTTATACAATATATAGGCAGGGTCATAGGGAAGGCTGTTGTGACAAGGCGAGGGGGTGTCACAGGATTCAGAACGTGTCTGCCGCATTCTTAGCCATTGCCTTGGTAGAGGGTGGGTGTGTCAGGCTTAAGCATACATTCCAAAGGTTTAAGGAAGTCATGGGGCATTGACTGACACTCAAGAGGTTGAAAGTATGTGTCTATCTTTTAATGGAACTAAAGATAGCCCGAGATCATTTTGGCTTTTGACCTATAACTCTCCAGCTCTCCATAATCACAATGTTCTACTCTGCTAAGGTCAGGCCATCTGAAGGGCCATTAGGGGACCTGCAGTGTCTTCTGAGAACTGTGGTTCCCTTGGGCACAGAGAGTGGCAGAAAGAGGACGGGTTGGCTTGTCAGTGCTATCTAAGACCTGCCCACAGCAGACTGCACAATTCTGGATGCGTCCTCTTTCACTCAATGTAGGGTTGACCCTGACCTCAGCTCCTGGAAAAGGCCAGAGCCAAAGGCCACAGGGAAAGAATGAAGTCACATAAAGACAACTTGTAAACACCCATGTCCTTCCAAAGAGAGAGAGTCTGAGGGCCTAGGACCAGCCTGTGGGCCCAGGCACTGCATGCGTGAGGGCCGGTGTGTTTATTACGATGTGTTAATTATTTATTACACATGATGGTACAACACTCACCTGCAGCTTGCAACATTCAGATTGGGTTAATGACCAAGTCTTTCCTGTTTTCCTGCCAGCATCCATTACAGTGACTAGTGGGAGGCAATGTCTATCAACCCATTTAACAGCTGAATAAACTGAGGCACCGTATGCCGATGGCCTGAGACTTGCTATATAGGCCAGGCTGGTCTTGAACTCATCATCTTCCTGCCTCAGTTTCCCAAGTCTTACGATTCAGGCATGTACCACCATACTCAGCCTTCAACCAACCAACCAACCAACCAACCAACCAACCAACCAACCAACAACCAGGAAGCCTCCATTAATAGTTTTACAATAATTAAGGTAATCAAATGGTCTTTAATTTTACAGCTTTGACCTATCCCATCCCTTTCAAACTATTCCATTTGAGATTACCCTTTAGGTTATTAAGCATTGATGAAGTGGCATCTAACCCCACCATCAACAGGCATGCAAAAATAGCTCAAAGCATTTACCACTTAGTATCTAAATACCAAATGTCACCCACCCCAGGATGTGTCCCTAGCCGTCTACAGTCTCACACTCACAGTTATGAAAAGAATGAAGATGGCAGAGTCCACAGCTAAAGGTTAAATAAATGCTAGCATACCCTGATGTGTGCTGAAATATAATGCAGCCACTAAAAATTGAGCAATGCTTGCAATACAGGTTTGCGAAGCAAGCTGGACCCATGCAGAACCCAATTTCCTAATGAGTAAGAAAGAGGAGTAGGAGGGAACACACCAGGTTGTTTGTAGTAGCTGCTTCCGAATGGTGGTTTTATTTCCTTCTTCATTGTTTCCTACATCCTCCCAATTGTCTATACCAAGTGCAGGTTTGCACTGATAAGCAGATCGCTGTTTCAGCTGGCTTTCTGGCATAGCTACGGTCACTTACCTGGGTTCTTCTTGCTCCAGCTGTGGGGAAGAATGGGTGGCTTTGTCCTGGACATATTTGGGCTGCACAGACCCTCTCTGAACCAAGCCCATTGGTGCTGCCAAGGGCACAGGAGAGACCACAGTTACAGAAGTTGTGAACTAAGGGGCCAGGAGGAAGGCACCATGTGTTGAGATGTGGAACTTAGATACATGCAAGCAGGGGGAGGAAGCCTAAGGATTGTTCTGACTGCGCTGCTCCGCTCCGCTCACAGGTCCTCTCAGTGGCATGACAGGGAAAAGGAGTAGCTGCTGGCTGTCTTTAGCTCTGGTTCACACCAGCTCCTTCACAGCCCCACAGGATCTCAACACAGCCAAGCTGAGTCTCGTAGGAAAGGGTGACTTTGGTATGTGAGGTCACATGAAGTCACCTCACCAAGCTCACAGATGAGGCTGTCCTGTACCACATCCAGCAGATTTTGCATGTCACAGGCCCTGTGTCTGCCCACACCTTCTTACTCTGAGGGGCTTATGGCCTTTACAGCCAGTCAGTCACTGGGTTTCTGGGGACCATTGTTTGAGCGAGCTGGCCCTTGTTGGCTCCCATACCAGGGAAGACCTGAGGGTCTGGTGGTTAATGCATAAGGTACCAGTATCTTCCACTATTAAGAAAGAACCATTTGGGGAGGAGATGAGTGAGACTTTCCTAGCAGGCTTCGGATAATCACCCCGCATGGGTGTCCTGCCTGCCTGCGAGACTGTCAGACCAGCTCCTTTCTGTTGTCTGTTGGTGGGTTTGGGATTCTTTGTTTTGTTTTTGTGAGTTGGGATCTCTCTATTACATAGCTCTGGCTGCCCTGGAGCTCACTATGTAGACCAGGCTGGCCTCAAACTCATAGAGGTCCACCTGTCTCTGCCTCCTGAGAGCTGGGATTAAAGGCACGAGCCACCATGTCTGGCCTCCAGACCAATTCTTGAAGCCAGTCTCACTCCTTAAGGCCTGAGTGAGGCTGAAGGACAATGCCTTGGGGAGAGAAGAGGTGCTGGCTTTAGCAGAGCAGTGGTCCCACATCACACTGCTTGGGCCCATGAGGTCTCTACCCTGGGGTACATGAGCAGCCTTCCTCTGCAAGCTCTGCCCTAATTCACATCCCAGATTCACCAGCTTCTCTGCTGGCATCTGGGCTTCCTGTCTAGAATCCAGCAGGTCTTAGGATGTGACTCAACAGACCAGTGGGGAAGGAGCTAGGAAGATGGCTCAGAGGTTAAGAACACTGACTACTTTTCCAGAGGACCTTGAGTTCAATTCCCAGCACTCATGTGGCAGCTCACAAATGTCTGTAACCCCAATTTCATGGGATCTGATGGCTTCCTCTGGTCTCCATAGGAACAAACAGACAGGCAGGCAAAAGACCCAGGCACAGCACATAAAGTAAAATAATTTTTTAAAATGACAATAGGGAGGAGGCTGGAGAGATGACTCAGTGGTTAGGAGCACCAATAGCTCTTCCAAAGACCTGGGTTCAATTCCCAGCACCCACATGGCAGCTCACAATTGTCTGTAACTCTAGTTCCAGGGAATCTGGTATCCTCACACAGACATACATGCAAGTAAAAACCCTAATGTACATAAGAATTAAATAAATTTCTAAAAAAATTCAATAGGGAGCTTGGTAGGGTAGCATAGGCCTTTGGTCCCAAGATTCAGAAAACAGAGGTAGATGAAATGCTAGGAATTCATAGCCAGCCTGGTCTACATAGCCAGTTCCAGGCCAGTCATGATTATAAAGTGAGACCCTGTCTCAAGAATAAAGTAAAATAAAATAAAATAAAATAAAAGGCCCATGGGGGACAGGTGTGACCTTGATCTTGTTTGCTAATGCCACTTGCCAGGTGAATAGGCACTAGGCACAGCCACACCCCAACCAAAGCTGCTCAGGCCTTTTGTGTCCTCTCCTGTGACCAGTATAGATTCTGGGTCATTGAGTCCTGGCCCTAGCTCTGGCCACAGCATCCAAGGACATCTCATCCTCCAGTGGTCTGAAAGTCCAATATTTCTAGTCTTGATACTCAGTTCTGCCCATGACTTGCCCTAAGCTGGCCCACACATCCTGAACAAGCAGACAGAGAGTGTTCCCAGGGAAGGTGGGCATGGCAGTGACAGGTGGGTGATACAGATGTTCTAGGAGGAAAGCCACACTCCTATCCGTCATAAACAAGTTTTTCTTTGGGCCACCAGCTCTTACAAAATGACACAGAGACTTATTATTAATTATGAAAGGTCAGCCTATAGCTTAGGCTTGTCCCATTAGCACTTATAACTTAAATTAACCCATATCTTTTAATCTACTTTCTTTTACATGGCTCGGTGACTGTTACACTGTACTGCCCATCCTGCTTCCTCTGCGCCTGACTCACAACTCTGCCTTTCTTCTTCCCAGAGCTCTCTCAGCATAGAAGTACTGCCTATACCTCTTGCCTAGCTATTGGCCATTTAGCTTTTTATTAAACCAATCACAGTGACACATCTTCACACAGTGTACAGGAATATTTCATAGCATTCCCCCCTTTTTCTCTAAATAAAAAGAAAGGCTTTAACTCTAACACAGTAAAACTATATACAATAAGAACAATTATTAGGTAAGAATTATATTTACAATGTCCAGTCCATTTGCATTTGGCAAATTTAGAGAAAATACTCCATTATCTATCCTATCTTAGTCCGAAGTTTTATAGCCAAACCATTTTTGTCATAACTTGTGTTACCATCTGAAAAATATCTTTTTAGACCTTAAAACATCTTTTTAAATAATCAATATACGCTTTTGTGTTTCTCAACCTTATAAACTTTACATCTCTTACTAAATTTCTTTTATGAATTTGGTAACAAGGAAAACTATAAAACTACAACTATCTAGTCTTCAATCTCCATCAGAGACCCAAGAAGGATAAAATATTACTTGAAGAAACAGGAAGTGCAGAGAAAATAACTTTCAAAACTAAGAAATGACAGAGACATTTGGATGCCTGGACAGTCACCCCAAGGTTTCTCTTCTATGCTAGGGTACCCATCTTCAGCCTACAAGTCTAGAATATCTGATAGGCTTTTCTGTGAAGCAGGAATTTTGAAGGACTGTCCTACCAATCACTTTATTTTGTGTTCTTGTTCAGTTTGAACAGCATACTGTCGGCAGTCAAGGCAAGGGCAGCCCCTTGCCCAAATAGTTAGCTCTTGCCAAAAAGAAAGCAAACTCCACATGAAGGTTCTTCAATGCCCATCATCCTTTTTTGAAGTAAACTGGTACTGCCAGAGCAGACATGTCTCACTGTCATGAAAAGCTCTATGTTATTAAATCATTAAAATGACATATTCTATAGGTCTCTGATGTGTTTGAAGACCATCTATCTATTTAAAATGTTTCTGATTGACATTGAAAGAATATCTAACATGACTATAACTTTGATTGTTATAGATGACTATTAACCTGTATTTCTTTATTGTCCTAAATAGATTTCAAGGACTAAAATTTTATATTAAATTTTTAAATAAACTGTATGGGTAAAACACCTTAAGCAAAAATAGAAACATATATACAGTATAATAAAAGTAACCTTACATTTGTATCAATATACGAAAATCCATATCAATGTAAAGTATTTGAGACTAGTGGTTGTTCAAAAGTAAACCCAACAATCTACCCCTTTTATCCTATCATTCCTATACTATATCCCCCCTTTTTCCTCCAGGAAGAGATCCTGGAATCTAATCTCTTTTGTTTAGCTTTCTCCTTGACCATGACCAGTAACAATTTGTAACCAACCCCCATGAATGATAACAAACATCCATAACCTACCAAACAACCAAAATCACCTACCCCACCTCTTAGGAATGTGGGCATCATGTTCTCTAGACTACTTATGACATCTTAAGGGGGATCCTGAGAAAACTGAGATAATGGTCAACTCCTGGAAAAACTAGCCATAACATTTGTTGTCCAGTCTAAGTGCAATGGAAAAATGCAAGGCTTATCTGAAGTCTTGGCTTCCATAGTCTCTGAGGCTGGACAATCTCAGTCAGCAGCCTTGAAGCTTTTCTGGATGTGGAACTCTGAGGAAACTGCAATAAAGGTACTTGAGAAGCTGGATCACGTGGGTCACCTGCTTTCATTGGAGTCTGGTCCTTTTGCTCTGAAACACACAAACTTTCAAAGGTAGCATACATATTGGCATTAGCACAAGTATGGACTGTGCCTTGTACCAAAGCCAACAAAATGATTTTTTGAGCAGATAAAATATATGTTACCTGTTTTTTGGTTTTCTAGGTTTATTTCTTTATGTCTGTAGCCAGGATTTTCAGGGGGTCTTCCCATTCAAACCTGATCTCTATTTAACCTTGAAGGAATCCACAGCCTTTCATTTCCTGTGGAAACAAAAGCATAACCTCTCCCCCAAAGAGATACATTTTCTGACTTCCACTTGAAAGTTAAGGCATTCCTAGAGTATCTAGGGTGGTTTAATTCAGCAGTCCTTCTTCAATCCCATGTCTCTCTCTCTCTTTTTTGGTTTTTCGAGACAGGGTTTCCCTGTAGTTTTTAGAGCCTGTCTTGGAACTAGCTCTTGTAGACCAGGCTGGCCTCGAACTCACAGAGATCTGCCTGCCTCTGCCCCCTAAGTGCTGGGATTAAAGGCGTGCACCACCACCGCCCAGCCAATCCCATGTCTCTTAGTAGTTGTTATTCTCTGTTTACTAGCATTCAAAACATTTATAAAATCAAAAAAAGCACCATACAGAATCCAGATGCCATGCATATTCCCCATCTTTATGTGGCTTTTAAAAAAATATTATTTTATTTTCCTTTTAAAGATTTTATTACTTATAACCCACTTAATTTTTCTATGACTGTCTATACCCATTTTCTTTCTTTTTTCATACCTGCATGCATATTTTAAATCTACTGGAACCTGTTTAGAGGGTTTTTCATCTGAATCTGTCTTTACTGAGCACCTATAGCATTCTCTGATTATGTGAGACATATCTTAAACTGCTATGGCTCAGCTTAGTACATGGCATTGGCAGCTGGCTCCAGCCCACTGGCTGTAGCTGGTTGTCATGCGGCTGTATGCTGCTGAGCACCAGCCCACCTGAGAGACTGCAGGACTAAAAAGTTACATCTGGCTCCTTGTCCAGAATTTCCTTAATTTTCAGGTCCTATATTTGGATATTTGAGCCCATACATTGGATGCCATATGTAGTAAACAGATTTTTCTTTGGGCTGCCAGCTCATAAAAAAATGACAGAGACTTATTATTATGAAAGTTCAGTCCATAGTTTAGGCTTGTCCCATTCGCTCTTATAATTTAACCCTTATCTTTTAATCTATGCTCTTCTACATGGCTCAGTTACCTTTACTCTCTACTGAACATCTGCTTCCTCTATGCCTGTCTCGCAACTCAGCCTTTCTTCTTCCTAGAGCTCTTTCTGTCCAGAAGTCCTGCCTTTATCTCCTGCCTAGCTACTGGCTGTTTAGCTTGTTATTAAACCAGTCACAGTGGCACATCTTTACAGAGTGTAAAGGAATATTCCACACCACCCAGCAGTTCTGCAACCTTCCCATCTGCTCCTGGGAATGCAGGGATGGCGGCTTCAGAACCGCTGCCCACAATGAGCTGTGGCGAGAGCAAGCCCAGGAGCTGTGCTCAAGCTCTGTCCGAGACGCTCTCGGTCTGTAGGTTACGACCAGGGGAGGCTCTGTGGACACAGTCCCTAGGGTTTGTTTTATTTTAGTGGTGTTCGTTTGTGGTTTGTGGGTTTTGTTTTGGCGTGACACGGTCACGTTTTTCACAATACCCATCAGTTCTCATTGTCAACAGAGTCCGGCAAATACCGCTAACAGTTGGCTCTCGGGGAGCTTGTCACTTGTGATGAGCCCAGTGCATGCTTGGGCTAGCCATCATCTCATCTTTGCTTCCTCGAATTAACCTGTCACAGAACAGGTGTTAAGACTGGGTCTATTAAATCCAACCCTCATAACTAAAAGGTTTTAGAAGAATTTTTGGTGAAATTTATTCAAAACATCAAAATAAATACCTCTAGCCTGATAGTACTCTGCAACTACAAGAATTCATTTTTAAGTAATCTAGAAATAAGAACAGACCAGTGACTGGGCACCTGCAGTGTGTCTGACATCCCATATCTGGCAGGTGTGCATCCAGCCTCCCCAGGCCTCCTCGGAGTGGATTTGGCTATCTCTTTTCACAGATTCCTGGTTCCATGGAGATAGTGAGAAGCCATGCTGGGCCTGTCAGCCTTGAATACTCACAGGAAGGGCAGCAAAGCTTCTGAACCACGGCTCTGCGCAAGGCTATGAATAGAGGGGCTAGGAGTCTTGCAAGACCATGGTGGGCGAAGAAGAGAGAACCAAGGTATTATAGACACCTACCCTTGTAGCCATCAGCTCATACCAGTGAGGGTTTTCAGGGCAAATGTCATATTGGATGAGGCAGGGGAACATGTCTGGTGAAGTGGGAAGGCAGTGTTGAAGGACGACCCCTGAATTTCAGAATTTGGTACCTGGCTGGATATCAGCGAGAAAGAATATGTTTTAGCAGGGACACTTGGGGGCTTAAAGCTTAGGAGACTCGTGTCAATGGCTTGCATTCTTGGATCCCAGGGTTCCTGGGTAATCTGTCAGATGGCTGACTGGGGAAACAGAGAGGACTAGAGACATAATTTCAGACCTGGCAACCCATTTGGAAAGTGAGAACTACACAAAGGGAGTCAACAACAGCAAGGCAAGTGCGACAGCACAGGACCTCAACAGTAGGAGGGAAAGGCAGAAGGCTCAGGTCAGGAGTTCAAGGTCACCCTCCCTAGCCACAAGAATTTTCACAGACTTCTGGAGGTGGGGCTTGAGTATATAGATAAGCTACTGGGAGAAAGCTTCAAAATGAGAAAGGACCAGTGAACACAAACATAGAGTCCAATAACACGAACTTGTCCATCAGAAACTCAGTGTGGGAGGCAGCAGAGAGCCACATAGGGAAAGAGCAGGAAGAGAGCCAGAGAGAGGGGAAGGAGAGAGAAGAGAGACTCTGCTCCTGCCCTGCCGGCACTTAGGGAGGCATGAACTCTCTCAAGAAGAGCTTTCCACCTCCATCTCCCAGTGACTTGCAGAGGTCTGGAGGTGTCAGCGCAGTGTGGCCGCAATGGTTGGTTTATTTAATTAGAGCAATGATTTGAGACTGCATCAAGAGGCCTATTAGAGCCCCATACTCGCTGCTGCCTGCATCAAGGGGGCTGCTCACCCCGACCCTGAAGGCTATCTTTATCCTCTTGATCTTGGTGTGATTAGCGAAGACAATTAAGCATGGGGATTGGAGCTGGCCTCAGCCTTAGATGTTCTTTAACTAACTGGGAAGGGCTTGCAGGGATAAGCCTAGTGAGCACAGTGTGTGGTGAGTGAATACCACAGGAGACTGTTGGGAGGATTCTGCCTCCAGAGTGTGCTCACAGTGGGGCAGAGCGGTGTCTACAGAGGAATGAACAGGAGTGGACAGCTCTCCTTATGCCCTCGAGGTCACCTTTCCCATTTTGCACAAGAATTTAAGATACTGGAAAAACAAATTCGTCCAAGCCTCACCAAACACCTCTTTCTCTTATCTTGATTCTCTAGCCCTAAACCAAAGGCCCTAGCAAGCCTAAAGCCCTACCTTAGGTTGTGGCCTTGGCCTTGATTGATTGATTGAGGGGTCAATCAACCCAGGTTGGCCTTGAACTTTTGTGCCCTCCCCTTTACCTCCTGAGTGCTGGGATTCTAAACATGGACCACCATGCCGGTTTTAGTATTTTGTTTAAATGATTTGTGTGTGTGCGTGTTCTCGCCTTTCAGCATATGGGTCTCAGGGATTGAACTCGGGTTGTCAGGCTTTAGCAGCAAGCACCTTTACTTGCTGAGCTGGCTCACTGGCTCTATTTTAGTTTTTTGTTTTGTTTTGTTTTGTTTTTTTTGGTCTATTTATTTTGCGATGGTCCTATGATTTCTATTTTTGGTTTTGAGAATCTCACACTGTAGAGTGTGCTTTGGTCATATCTACCCCTCTCAGTCTCCAGGGCTATTTTAATGGGAAAGTATTAAGCAGCCCTTCCTTCCTCTCCTCCCTTCTTTCAAATTTCTGAAACCTAAGAACCATCAGCATTTTTAAGCCACAGAACAAACCAGGTAAACTTGATATTCCCATTGATCCTGCTCTGATCAGTAGCCTAAGGGGTTGGGGGTGGGGTGGGGTAGGGTGGAGATTACAAAACAAGGGACAGAAAATTAGGATCAGAGCTCTACCTGTGGTTGAGGAAGGCCCTGAGGTAGTCAAGGAGGGGCAACCAGGCTGAGCCCAGCTGGGAGTGGCTGGCAGGGGAGGACAGATTTGACAAAGGGACAGGACAGGACTCCTAAAGCCTCCTTAGGATCCGTAAATCCATCCCGTCAGTCGGTCTCCATGCCAGGCCGCATCAAAGCAAGCCTTCCTGCCCTGTGGGCCAGTGATTGGCAAGCAGAGTGTCCACTGAAAAAAGGAACACACAGACACAGCTTTCCCAGAATCTAGTCTTGCTTGTGCCTCATGCTGCCCGGTCCCCTGATCACCTATATTAAGTAGATACCAAAGTTTCCCATAATTCAACCAAGTGCTTGGTGTGGGGTGAGAGCGGATGAATGTGTATCTGTGGGAGTTGGGGGGTGTTTGGCAACTTCAGGAAAACGCAGCTGTCTGTGGTTCTGCACCACTCCACGGTAATTCCTAATAAACTCCTTTGATTCATCGGAATTAACTTGAATAAGTCATTTTTTGGGCTGTTGGCGCTGGGAACATTTGGGGCGGATGTTAATTTACACCCTCCTCCTAGGCCTCGTGCCCGTTTTCTCACACTGTGGAGGTTGTGGGAGCTCTAGCACACACCAGGCAGACGGAGGAAAGTGAAATGACCCGTATGTGAAATAATTAGAAAAAAATCCTATCTATGAGAGAAAAGAAAGAAACATGGATTTTTTTCACTGTTGCCTGTCTCTTTAATTGTGTATTTAAAGTTGATGTTTGGGAAGACCAAAAGCTCAGAACAGGGCACTTGCTTGCTATGTAGACGTAAGACAACATTTTTTCTCATCTAATGAGCTAAGCAACAGAAGGGGGGCACCCTTACAGATGAAAATCTCTCCTGTAATGCCATTTTTTTTTAAAGGCTAAACATATCCCTCTCCTGCCATCCCTGCTGGAATTTTAGTGGCTTGATTGTGTGGGGCTGTGCAGGTCACCACAGCCGCTATGAGGTCATGAGTACAATGGCCCTGTCACGTTCAGAGGGGGCCCTGCCCCCCACCCTTTGGCTCTCACCTCCCATGACGTTCTCGGAGCCTTGGGTGGGAGTGGGTTTGATATAATGTCTCATCTGAGGCTGACCATTCAGAGTCACTTATTCTCAGCACAGCTCCTCATCGCCCAAAGAAGCATCTCTGATTAAGGCTGGAATGGCTACCTCTCTTCTCTTTCTAGTCTATGTGAGCTTTCTTTTCAATTCTTTGCTTAAGAGGCCAGAGAACCTCTGGCCAACTTATGCCACCCTATGCTCCTTCCACCAGTAAACAAGTGTGCTGGCATCCTTTGTTTTGTTTTAGATTTCCTATTGTGATTGAAATGCACTATTACAATATCTAATTATACATGTAGTGACTGCTTATGCTAGACCCTACGGCTGTATGTGAACATAATATTAACCTCGCCCAAGGAAATCAATGCCTACACTTAAAATATTTTCTTTTTAAAAATAATTTTACTCTAATTAATGTGAATGCCAGAGTTATATTTTAAATTTTAATTACTATGCCTAAGAGATCCATGAAACAGAAATGTTTCTGATCTGCAAGCCCCTTGCCCGAGGACAGACAGTTCCTGAAATATTGAAGGCTATGGTTTATGGGAAATAACAAGCCACATGTTTTCACTCCCCTAAACAAGTTTGTTTGACCCATCTGCACGGGATGTGTTTGAACACACGTGGGTGGGAGGTACGTGGGCAGGAAATAAATCAGAATGTATGCTCGACCCTGACATGGAAAATGTGGTGGTGAATGATGGGTTCTGTCTTTTGAAGTCCCTGCAAAACCTGACTTGGAGTCATTTTTTGGGGATTCAGAGATGGTTCTGGCCAGACCGCCCATCAACCTGGCCAATATTTAACTAAAGCTTGCTTCAACCTTGACTTTAAACAGTGGTAGTGGGCTTATTCTCTCGACCCATGGGAACAACATTAATTCACAAACAACAGAATCACACGGATTGTTTACGGATGACACTCAAACACCTGCCCAGCCCAAACTCTGTGCATCTCAGTGAACTTCTAAACTATCTGAATGACCATGCTGAAGTCATGGAGCCCCTCTTCGGGTTGTACATCCTCACTCTCCATTATATCACTGATTTTTTTAAAATTATGTTTTTTTTAAAAAGTTTAATTCAATTAAACTATGAAAAAATTTAAAAAGTATGACAGAGTTGAAACTAGAAATTAGTTTTCTATCCTCTTTCATGACTCGTGTACATTCTACCCTTCCTCATCAACCTGTATTACTCTCTCTGTCTCATTTCTACGTTAGACACTATACTTCCACACAACCCGTTTACATGCATACAGTACAGGCTAGGATGCACATATGACAGAGGACATGTTTTATTTTTCTTTCGAGTTTGGGTCACCTCATCAAATATTCTAAATATTCTTTCTTTGTCCTGGAACCAGGCTGGCCTTGAACTCACAGAGATCCACCTGCCTCTGCCTCCCAAGTGCAAGGATTAAAGGTGTGCACCATCACTGCCTGGCTATATTCTACTTTGTAAGTCTACCCATCTGTATAGCTAAATAATACTCTATACTGTGTATGTAACACATTGTCATCATCGATTAATCTGTTGATAGACATAAGAAATGTTTATTTGGTAAGAAAGTTCATTGGAAGGAGATGTAGTGGCTGTCCTTGGCTGTCATCTTGACTGGGTTTCAAGATGCCCAGGACTGAATGAGCAAGTGCACTTCTGTGAAGATCTGGGGGTGTTTCCCTAGAGGGCTGACATGTGAGGCCGTGTCTGTGTGAAGATTTTCCCTGACTGGGGACAGTAGCATCCAACAAGCTGGTAGCGGGTGCGAAGACGCTAGAAGAAGGCAGCGTGCACACTGGCAAACCCTTCTTTCTGAAGTCGCGTGGCTAACCCTACTAGCTATCAGACTCCAGCTTTTGTCATTGCATTACCAGGGATACCCAGAAGCTTCCAGACGTTCCAGGCAGATGTGGGACTGCTGAGGTTATGGGGCTTGTCAGCCTCCTAAGCCTGGCTTTTCTTCTGTGGGTGTGCTCCTGGGTTGAGCCTACAGTCTCTGCCCCTGAGCACTACTGCCACCAGTCCAGCTCCTTGCCCTGAACAGCCACTTGAACATCACTTCTTAGATACCCAGTCCTGTTGTCAGCTCAATGAATCCCCTTTTGTTGCATTACTACATACATTCCATTGGCTTTGTCCCCCTAGAGAAACCCAATTAAAACAGAAGGCATCCCTTAATGACTGAAGAACAGCCAATTCCATCCTCAGCCCCATTACGACCACCACACATCATTACAGCAGACACTGTTTGTTTACCTACACCACAGTTCTGTAACACAGTGGTCTAAGTGTCAGGGATGTCTGATGCACCGCACTTTGGGAGTAGGTCAGAATCTCCTTTTTGTGGCTGTTTTGTTAATTTTGTCTTGTTCTGAGGCATAGTATCGTGTTATGCAGCTCAGGGCCTCCACATAGTTGAGAATGACCTTGAATTTCTACTCCTCCTGGCTCTACCTGTTAGTTTTGGGATTACAGGTGTGCACCATCAAACCTGGTGTATATGGTGATGTTGAATGAATACAGCATTCCATGTATGGTAAGTAAGTATTGAGCCAAACCCCAGACTCCTGCACCCTTTTGAAGAAAGCAGACAAAACAAGTCCACTTTGCCCAGTGGCCTCCCAAGAGCTGTTTGCTGTGGTTGGCAGAACAAAGAGGGAACACAGACACAACCATGTCTACTTCCTGCTTCCAAAGCCAGAGAGTATGTTGGGTTCCACGTCTCAGGGTGGAGCACACAGAACCAACTGTAAATAGCTGACCTTGAGACAGGAGAGGACACCTGATCACCTGGCGTGCGTAGGGGCAGAGGACAGATCTCATCAACCAGTCTCTAAATGTGGAAAGAGCAAGCAGATGAGTCACAGAACTGAGAGGACAAGGCTGTCAGAGTGGTGTCTGCATGAGAACAGAGGGGGCCACCAGCAGAGGCAGGGAGGGACTGTCCTTTCTCAGGCTGGCTATAAGATCGGCCTGCTTTGCCTTAGAATCTGCCCTGTGGTCTTCCTGGCTGGTTCCTATTTGTTCTATCCCAGATGGAGATAAATGTCATCAGAATGCCTTTTTAAAAAATGATGTGTATATGTGTGTATGTTTATGTGTATGTATATGTATATGTCTGAGGCCAGAAGAGGGTATATCAGATTCCTTAGAATTGGAGTCATAGGTAGTTTCATTGCCCCAAATCAAAACTACATATTCTTAACTACTGAGCCACATCTCCAGCCAGAATGCTATTTTTACTGTTTGTTATTTTGAGACAGGGTCAGTCCAGGCTAGCCTTGAGTTCACTACCTACCTAAGGATGACCTTCAACTCCTGATCTTCCTGCCTCCACCTCCTTGGTGTTCGTATGGGCCTCACCACGCCACCAGAGTGGGTAATTTATTTATTTTTTGCTGAAACCCCTTTTCTTGGCAGTGTTATGGCCAGTCAGTGCCAGGCTCATGGGGTTGAAACATTCAGAGACACGCCTTATGAAGTGAGCAGCTGCCTTGAATTAACTGCTCCTCCTCAGGAAGGCAGGAGCCAGGAGTCAACACTGACTGAGTCCTGCCTAAGGGTTTTGGACCTGGATGGGCCACAGCAAAGCCTCTGATGCTTCTACTTGGGAACACTTTCAGCCCTTACAGGTACAAATGGATTTAAAGGGCAGAAACACATGTGTGTCTGCCTAGATCCTTCCTTGGTAGACCGTATCTTGTTGAAAGTGCAGAGGTCACTTGAGATGATCATTCCTCCCTTGTGCTGATATTGCGAGGGGAGATTGTGAGAACAGTCACCTGGGGGGTAAGCAAATCCAGGTGTGGGACCCAAGGCAGTCTCTGCTGCTCCAGCCAGGACTTTGCTGGCTCCAACTTGAAGCCAGCACCTCCTTGAAATCTTGTCAAAAGAAAAGAGGCTTCCAGCTTTTTACCAGGGAAGACCCTCCGCCAAAGCTGTCCCCAAGATGTACCGGATGTTTGTGCACTTTCTATGAACAAGAAAACCCTAGATGTTGCAGGGACCAGGCTTGGCGGGCTGGCAGAGCAGGTTTCTGGCCCCGGGAATTAAAACTGAGTTCACAAAACATCCTCTCTGCTGAGGCCTCTGGATATGCAATTGTGTGTCATCATGGAGTCTGGGTGGTGTCACACTGTGCCTAATTAGAGGGCATGCTTCACTCACAAAGAGACTAGGAAAGACTGGAGCCTGGCAGACTGGTGTCCCTGACCTTTGTGACCTCCTCATAGCCCATCATTAGCTTGGCCCAGAAGCATAGTCTTTCTTGAAGGTGCCCATCTTCTTGCTCATGGGACAGGCACGTGCTGGGCCAGAAAAATGGTTCTACTCACAAACACTCATTTGATGACCACAGCAAACACACTCTCACCCAACAACCTTTATTTTACATTTTCAGGAGACCCCACATGATTGTATGGATTTATGAGGAATAGTGCGATGTTCTGATTGGTACAGCTATCTGGCACTGGCAAACAGGGGCAACTGGCATAGCCCCACTTTCAGCTGTCTCCGTTTCTCTAGAGGGGGACCACATGGACGGTCTTCCCACCTTTCAGGTGCTTCCATGGCTGCCATCCATTTGATTTTACAGTGTCACACGGTATGGCCTAGAATGGGCATGTTTCCTCCACCAGAGAGCTCTGAATAGCAAGCAACCAGGTTAAAAGCTTACTCTTGGAGCTAGAGGGTTATAAGGCTGCTCAAGGGGACCCCTGCTAGCTCCTCACTGGCCCCCTCCTGTAACATGCCAGACCTGCCATCATGCATGTGTGTGGCGAGACATGGGTTCTCAAGTTCACTACTTGGCTCTTTCTAAGGTGACAGACATCCAAGCCCTTGTGTCTCAAGGTTTATTTTCTGATTTGGTTTATTTGGATCTTTGAAGACAAGATATCACTATGCAGATCAAGCTGGCCTGAAATTCATGGTCCTCCCATCTCAGCCTCCTTAGAGCTAGGCTGTCAGGTTTGTGCCAACATACCCAGATAGGCATTTAGGCTAGAGTTTCTGAGATACAACCTTTTTTTAATTTTTTATTTTTTTAATTTTATTTAATTTTTATTTTTAATAAGCGTCTAGGAATTTCTAACATGGATTGTTGGAAACAACTATCAAGCTAGGACAGAACACTTTAAAAACCAAAAAGCATGCTACTGATTAAGCTGGGACAATAGCCAACCACAAGGCAGATGCTTTGTCTGAAAGTCAAGTCCTGCCTAGCAAGCTACACACAGGGTGACATTCTTCAGAGGATCGTGGGAGGGATGGCACTGGTTGCTCCATGATGACCTTGACTCTCACCAATCCTAAAGCATTCCAGGAGTGTGTAGAGCCCCCGTGCTCTACAATTCAGACTGGAGAGCAGGCTCAACCCTCTTTCCTGCGCCTGGGATTCTTTTCAAGTGCATGGGTTGTCTTCGACAGGCTAATCCTCTTCAGGGCCACAGTTCATCACCCTCTTTCTTATTGTTGCCCTATCTGCTTCCAAAAATAATTTGAGGGGTTGGGGAGAAGGCTCTGTCAGTAAAGTCCTTGCTGCTCAAGCATGAGGACCTGTGTTTGATTCTTTCCATAACTCATGCAAATGAGCTGGGCCTAGTGGCACACACATAAAATCTCAGTACTGAAAAGCCAGAGTGAGGAAGATACGGGGGCTTGCTGGTAAGCCAGCCTAGCCAAACCGGCAAGTTCCAGATTTGGTGGAAGAGCCTGTCTTAAGAAATAAGGTAGGGAATGATTACGGAGGACACTTAACAATGGCCTCTGATCTCCAAATGACATACATATGGAAACAAATACCTGCAAATGCATGGGCATAGCGCAGGAGTGCACACACGCATGCACACACAACACACACACACGCATGCACACACATGCACACACACACACACACACACGAAGACACAGCACGCACACGCATGCGCACACTCTGAAGCAGCAGTACATTTACAGTGTTTCTCATCCTGCAGTCCTAGCCTCCATTCTCTCACAAGCACAGCCAACAGCCTCCAATATTCAGACTTCCTGCCTTCCTCAGAAGAAAAAAAAAAAGGATTTTTAAAATCTGTTCTCCACATGGCTATCTAGACCAAAGATTCAATATCTCAGCTTCCCAGGCCACAAATTGAGGCTAAATCCAAGTTCCGGACATGACATGAAAATAGGATCAGCCCATGTGTATTCAGGAAGTGTGCCAAAAGGGGAAGAGTCAGAGATGTCCTTGCCCTTCTTGAATAGTAACCTAATGATTGGCACTCTGGCACCCAGCGTAGCAGAGGGTACACATTACCCTCTGTCTACTAACCTGGTAGCTGACTGTTTGTTATCAGATAAACCATATCAGGGTCATAGCAGGCTCCCTTTTCTGACTGAGTCACAGCCCCAAAGTACAGGAGCTGGGCTGCAGACCACTCAGGTATGCCAGAGAAGCCCCACAGGTGGCGAGTGAAGATCTGTTATAGGTTTGCATGTATAAGAAGAAACATATATACACAGGGCCTGGGGTACTCCGGATTTCAGCCAGCACTGGGGTTTCTTAGAGCTTATCCTCTGAGGATAAGTGGGTGACACTCTTCCAAACTCAGAGAAGAACATACGCCACCAAGAGGGGCAGGGAGAAAGAGTAAGGGACAGTGTTGAAGGACACAGATTCAGTTTCCAGATGAGGAAGCTCTGGGTCTGCTTTGTAACCCTCTGTGCTTATCAGCACACTTACAAATGGAAGAATGGCACATTTCATGCTATGTGCATTTTACCACAATCGAAATAAAGTTTCAGAACTGGCCTTCTCCTCTCTGCACTTGCTCCTTGTCCACCCAGACCCTGACGGAGGGTCTCTGTGTTGCTGGAACCTAGCCTGAGCCTGTAGTCCCATCTCAGCCCTCCCTCCCCATCTCCGGCCTGGTCCTGAGTCTTGTACTGCTTTTGGCTCCACCCTGTGTTCCTTCAGAAGTGTGGATCTTTTTCATGTGACTTAAAAGACATTTATGAGGCTTCAGGGATCTAAAGGGTTCTTTAAACTTAAAAGCCAATCTTGGTAATGAGCTTTAAGAAAGCGCATTAATTCCTAAAGCGAAGGTGGAGCAAGGACAGAAAGGCTAACCTGAGGGCCTGGGGGAGCCGGTGCTGTTTAGAACACATTCTGTGAGGAGAGGAAGAGGGAGTAGTGCTGAGTGAGGCTCATTCTTGTATGTAACAGGCATTTAATGAGCACTTAGTGTGTTCCGGAATAAGCAGCAGGGCTCTTGACTCCTGGTGTCTTAATGTTCAGACAGAGGAAGCCTGCAGCTGCAGCTCTGTGGCTGTGCCTCCTGAGAGTTGATGGCCCTTCGTGGTAAGACATCCTTGAAGCTGCAGATAGACTGTTTCCACTACATCAGAAATTCAGGCACCAGGACACTCTCTCCCTGCCCACCCTCTAGGGAAGATCTGGCCTCATTACAGCCTAGCTTACACCATGCTTCTGATGCCTCCCTTCCCTTTAGTGGGCTCTGCTAAAAAATTATGGGAAGAGGTACCCCAAAGAGGAGATCTGACCCATAAAAAAGGGTCATGTTGCCCTATGAATATGCTACCACCTCATAAATGTTCATAATACTGTCTCTAAAATCCACAACACAGAACCACTAGGCTGTCCTTCCCCACTCCCTACCATCTTGGGGCAGCCCACCCCAAATCTCTCTTCCTGGTATTTGTTTCACTAAATAAAAGAAGGTCTGTGTGGGGCTGGAGAGACTCTTTATAAAGTGTGCACTCTGTGGTTAAAAGTGAATCAGTGCTCTTGCAGAGAACCCGAGTTTGGTTCACAGCACCCTTGTCAGGCAATTCAGAACTGCCTCTAACCCTAGCTCTGGTGATCCAATTCCCTCTTCTGGCTGCCACGGGTACCCCCCACACAATGCAGACACACACACTTACAACTAAAAAATAAATCCAAAAAACTGCATGTGCTTTTTAACTAAATTTTAAATTTTTATTTGATGATGTACGTAGGACAAGGAGTTGTGCACATGGGTGTCATGCCGAACAAAGCCAGAAGAGGGCATCATAGTGCCTAAAACCAGAGTTACAGACAGTCATGAGCAACCATGCAGGTGCTGGGATCCAGACTCTGGCCCTGCAAGAGCAGCTAGTGAATGCTCTTACCCACTGAGTCATCTCTCCAGACCCTCGACTGATTGTTTTTGAGAAGGCGAATCTCTAGGATGCTACACTACTGTCTTGTCAGATTGCTGTTCTCTGAATAAAGAACAGTTTAAAGATTCAATCCTGTCCCTGTTCCTTCTCTTTTGCAAGTGACAGGTAGCAGGGACTGGTCACAGCAGCAGGACACATCCCTGCTTCACCTATGCAGGGGTTTAATACGCCACCCCTGACCCAGGCACCCCACATCTGGATGGACTTGGCCAAAGTCCTGGCTCTCACAGAGCAAGCATGACATTATGAAATTGGGCTAAATGTTAAATAGTGTGGGACAATTGTTGGCTGTTTAAAAATATGGTAGAACAATGTAGAATGGGTAGTGGGACTCTGGGGAGCTGACATCTGAGCCAGAATCAGGTGACAGAAAAATGAACATGGGAAAGGTAGGTTCTAGAGAGGATTGACCAAGCTGCAGGCAAAGGTGCCACTCCAGGCCCAGGAGATAATCTAGGTGGGAGGGAGTTTAGGATGTAGCTGCGTCCGACCTGCCTACTCTGTGCCACGCAGAGCATGAGGAGGAGCAGAGGCAGCAACATGAGATAAGAGAGTGGGTGCCACAATGGGTCAAGGGTCAGCACGGGAAGAACATGTCCCTGCACTAGTACTGTCCTCAGCACTGTGACAAAACACCTAACCAAGCAACTTCAGAGAAAACGTGCTTAATTTGGCTCAGAGTTTAAGGACACAATCTGCTATGGCAGGAAGGCTGGCAGCAGGAGTAGACAGCAATCGATCCACAGTCAGGCAGATAGATGCTAGTGTTTAGCTTGCTCTCTCCTTTGCAGTCAGTCAAGGCCCTATCCCAAAGGATGGTGCTGCCCACCATTGGTTAGGGGGGTATTCCCATCTCAGTTTATTTCATCTAGAAACTTCTTCACAGATGTGCACAGAGCACTTGGTGATGGTAATTCTTGTGTGTGTGTGTGTGTGTGTGTGTGTGTGTGTGTGTGTGTGTGTGTGTGTGTGTGCTGAGACAGTCTCTCTATATAGCCATGACTGTCATGGAACTCACTCTGTAGACCAGGCATGCCTAGTTCCATTGGTGATTCCATTTCTATCAAGTGGGTTGTCAAGATTAACCATCAGCTCCAAACAGCCAGTTTGGCTGGTTGGTTTGGATGTTTGGGAAGGAAGCTCAAGAGCACTCTTCAAGTGTTTCAAGCAGCTGAACATGAAACCCCAGCCAAGTCACTGTTTTCCCTGCAGCCTCTGCTCCCCTCCTAGAGGACAGCCCCCACCCAATCCTCTGTGGGATGTCTTCTTAGTCCTCCCGGTTATAATCATGAGGCACAGTAGATGGCTGGCTCAAGTAGCTCATCTTTTCCTACAGAACCTTGAAGCTGTCTGAGGGCAAGAGCCCTGCCTTTTGCTAGGGTAGTCATTTTCACAGTATTGAGCTTTGTGATTCATAAGCATGGGAGGTCTTTCCATCTTCTGGTGTCTTCCTCAATTGCTTCGGTGTTTTCGAGTTTTTATTGTGCTCTTTAATATCTTTGTTAAGTTTTTCTACAGTATTGTGGGAGGATGTGAGCCTCGCCTTTAGCAGCTGAGATGGCTCTCCACCCGCAAGGTGTATATTTCCTGGTTTCTTCCTTAGGTTGTTTGCTGGCATACAGGGAGGCTGATGGCTTTTGTATGCTAATTCTATATTCTGTCACTTTGCTGAAAGTGTTTCCCGGTGGGGTCTTTAGGACCTCTCTTACGGGTAAGATCACAGAGATATTCTGACTTCTTCCTGCCTGCCTCCATTTGTCCGCTTCTCTTGTCTTTTACCGTAGCTCAGACTGTAGGACTTACTGAAAATGAGTGGGGAGGGTAAACACCTTGTCTTACTCTTGACTTTAGTGGAAATGCTTCGGATTTCCCCATTTAATATGATGCTGGCTACGTTTGTCATACACACCTTTTATTATATTGATTGAAATATGTTCTTTCTACTCCAAATTTCTTCAGGAATTTTCATATGAAGGGATGTAGCCTTGGCTATCCTAGAACTCACTATGTAGACCAGGTTGGCCTCCAACTCAAAGAGATCTGTGCCTCTGCCTCCTGAGTGCCCAGCACAGAGCACCTTCTTCTTTAGGGGGACAATCCAGTCCTCTGCTCAGTCTCGCTCTTCCTGGGGTGGGTAGGAGTCCTGGCCACCCCAAGGCTTGGTTCCTGTCCCCTACTTACTTTAAAGACAGCTGTCTGAGTCCCTACCTTGGAGTTGTGCTGTCTCTCAACAGGTTTCCCAGCTTACAGGATACTGTGAGGTGGGTTCACTGTATGGACACTGGGATGAGCTCTCTGTTGGGATGCTATCCCCAGGTGTCACTCAGGTAAAGGTGTTGGATAGGGTCACTTCGACTTGCATAATGAATCAATGGGTCTGTTGAGGCCTCCTGGTCCCTCAAGAAGGCTGAGCAGACTACCCCTACTCTTAACTCACCATAAGTACAGAGAGGATGCTGGGGAACCAGAATCCCCACAGACCTGAGAAGAGTGTTCTACAACCAGAGCTCCAGACTCAGCCTGCACTGATGGGGCCTGCCATTGGCAGGGACAGGAGCCACTATCAGAATACTCAGGGTCCCAGCACCAGGACCATCCCCCTCTATGGCCTTTGCTCCTCTTATGGGGTGAATTCTGATACCCCTAAAGTTCACATGGCACAGTCTTAACCTTCAGTACCCAGAAAGGTGACCTTAGTAATAGGCTATTTCAGGTGTAAGAAGCTGCAGGGAGGCCACCCAGAAGGAAGACAAGGCCCTAATTCCGTGATTCCTGTCCTTATAACAAGACACCAAGTGAAGAGAAAGAGGATGTACAAGGAAAGGATAAAAAAAGATGGAGAAATGTCATCTGCATGCCAAGGTACATCAGCAATCACTACAGCATGGGGAGGTCTAAGACTGCCCTCGTTCAGGACCTCAGTAGGCCAAAACTTTGAAACTGGGTCCATCCTTCTCGTAGCTACAACTGAGATGATCATAAATGGTGCTGATGCTTCTCTTTGTGCAGGACTAGGCAGCTCCCTGAATTTCCCAATCATCATTCATTTTCTCAGACTGGGTCAGGTCAATCACCCCTGACTCCACCTCTCCCCACACCTACTGCTAAGCAGGTAGCACAGAAGGAGGAGGTGTGGAAAAGGAAGTGGGTGGAGACACAGATGGGGATACTTTGAGGAAAGGAAGACTCTCCAGGGTTTCTACAGAGGGAGGTCATGGGCTGGAGCCCAGGTACTTAGGCAAGCAATTGTAGCAACAGAATTCTTGAGAACCATCAGTGAAGAGGGCAGGGTCTCCAGGAAGTGGGATCCAGCAAAGCAAACTTGAAACATCCGGGTCCATTCTCTTCTACTCTGGCCCCTGGGTGGTACGGAAGTTAGTTGCTCTCCCAGGAGCTGACTTGGGGACTGGAGAACAAACACTATACTCTGGTCTGCAAGTGACCACAGGCCAGCAGACCTTTGTCCCAATAGGTCTCCTAGTGGTCAGATACCCTCCAGATTTCCTTACCCCCACGTGGTCCTGGCATTAAGCCAGCAGTGCTGGGTCTGTCCAGCTGCCCACTTCTCTTGGCTCAGCCCAGTCTTGTGACAGTATATGGGGTGACTCGGCCAGCTTTCCAGAATGGCACAGTCCTTCCAAGGGGTGTTGCCACTCTGCACTTGGGAGACACATCCAAGTGCACAAAAACATCCTGCTTCTGAACTTGGCTCAAGTAGTAGAGATCAGAGAGGAGGAGGAAGGCAGACCTCTGAGCAGCAGGGGGTGCTGGGAGGGGTCAGGGTCATCCAGAGGGCAGGGAGGGAAAGTGAGCCCGGGCTGTGTTTAATTAAAGAGTAGATCTCAAGATAAAGGATGAATGTGAGGAGGAGGCACTGGCAGAGGGGCTCACATGCCGTCTGCAAGTCTGAAAGAAGCATTTAGAAACCTGGAGCCGGGACTCAGAAGTCACTAATGTCACGAAAGCTCCTCCACATTGCCACACTGGTCTAGGTCGGGCACAGGGGGTGTTACCATATTCAGTGGGCTTTCCTAGAGGGCACGGAAGGATAGAGCTGGTCCCCAAAGGCTGTTTACATGGTGGGAAGCAGGTCAGATATTGCAATCCTGCCTGAAAACATGAGCTCTCAAGTAAATGTGTGCTTGCGACACTGGCCCTGAAGAGGGAAGCTGCCCTGGTGTTGGAGTCACTCCCTTTGCCCTCCATGTCAGTGTGCCAATTTGCAGCAGCTGGGAGAATCTGCTGATGGCATTTGAGACGAGAGGGCATTAACAGAGCTGTGACAGCAAATCCTGCTGCAGGGTCAGAATTAATTTTTCCCTCATTAATAATATCCTAATTTGCATGATTAATATGTCATGATCCATGAACACGGACGACTAACAGTACAATCTCTGAACAAAAATGCCACCTGCTGAGCAAAGAGAATAAAACAAACAGACAATAAACACAACTATGTGCTGGAGACACTGGTTCCCCCAAATATCACCAGCATCAGTACAGCTATTTGAGGAATGCAGAGAGAAATGTTCCCTATGTCTCCATGGGAGGGTCTCTGGGTGTACCTGCCACTCCTAGGCGGCCACTGGACAAATCTTAAAATTCCCAACAAGGCTGATGATGGCCTGCTGGCTGAGCTCCTTGCCTGGTGTCTCCAGCTGGCCCCAGGCCAAGAAGTGGGATGTTCCAGGCCACAGTGGTGCCACCCCATCAGCCCAGATCCACCTCTTTCTGTGGCTGCAAACCTCAGCTATTTTTGGCCTGCCAGCCTGGGTCAGGAAGTGGAACAGGCTGATGAGCAAGGAGGGAAAACACCTGTGGGATGTCTTCAGCGTGTGACACAGATTGCTAGTGATGTTGGAAACTTCTTGGGAGACAGAGCTAAACACAGGGGTCCCCTGGAGTCTACACTGCATTCCTGGACTTGAACATCTGAACATCTCAGCTGCCTGCTCTGCTCATGGTCATCTGGTTCCAAACCTTCATTCTGAATTGCTTATACAAGTTAAGAAAGGTCCAGTGTTACCAGGAAATGCAATCTTATGGGGAGACCATAACATGTGCTATTCTCTATCAACCATTCTGTTGCTATGTGGCACATGGCTGTATCATATTACATAGTAGAAATATGCTCAGAGCATGATGTAGGTTACATATATACATGGGCAAACATGCACATACATACACACGTGCACAAATACATATATGCATACACAGTGATTACAGTATTTCATTAGTTAACATAATAATCTCTTCATTATCTACATGTATATCAAAATATCATATAATTTTTAATTTGTTGTTTACTAAAATATATGCAATAAAACACAGATACGCTAATGACCATGTGAGTTGAAATTGTCTAAGAAATATTTTCCTTTTTTTTTTTTTAATTTTTCGAGATAGGGTTTCTCTGTAGTTTTGGAGCCTGTCCTGGAACTAGCTCTTGTAGACCAGGCTGACCTCAAACTCACAGAGATCCGCCTGCCTCTGCCTCCTGAGTGCTGGGATTAAAAGCCTGGGCCACCATGCAGGCAAAGTTAGTCTTAATACTATGATTTATCTGACCTAGGATACCCCAAGTATTGCCTCAACAGATAATTTAAATGTTTCCAATCACGTACTGGATGTTGCTCATTAGTTTTTATTCGAAACCTGTGGGATTTGGCATATACTTTACACCCCATAGCAGACTGAAGTATAGACTGGCTATATTTCAAGTGCCAAGAGGTCACGTATGGCTCATCATATCACATGTGACACATAGCTGTAGTCCTCTCTGATGGATATCATAGGTGGAATGTTTGTGTCACCTGCTGAATTTCCATGCTCAGACCCCAAGATGCTGGAATTAGGAGGTGAGACCTCTGGGAGGTAACTAGGGCCAAATCAGTCCTAGGGTGGGGCCTTCACATAGCAATTTGAGCCCTTTTCAGAGACAGACATTGTCCCTCCTCCCTGTGCACTACATGGAGACACAGAGGAGGGGGCCACCTGCAAGCCAGGAAGAACGCCCTCACCAGGGTGTTACCAGGAACTCTCGGTTTGGACATGAAGCCTCTATAACCATAGGAGGGTAATTTCTGTTATTTGAACCCTTGGTCTGTGGTATTTGTTTCCAAAGCCTGAGCTGAGGCACAGACCCTGCATGGCACAAACCCAGCAGAATGAGGATCTGAGACAGAGCAAAGGCTGAGAGGCCATGGACCTCAAAACCCAGGCTCATCCTGCCTCATTGCCTCATGACAGGGGAGAATGAGTCACTGTGTTCAGTGTTGTGTGCAGAGACTGAAATTCCTGCCTCCAAGTAGCCCTGCCATCAGTGGGCTACTTAGCTTGCTAACTGAATGGGAAATGAGCCATTCCCATGAAGCCTGCATGCAGCCAAGATCATCGCTGTAGGATCTGGGCAGAAATAGGCCTACTACAACTACCAGCCAGCACCTGACACCAGGAGGGGGGGGGGTTCCAAGGCTTCTGCCAACACAAAGCTGTTTTCTCCAGAGGTTGGACTGTTGCTCAGAGTTAGATATTTACCTACTGTCCAATGGGCCCCAGAAGTGAGCCCCAGTGTTTCACACAGAACTGTGCTATGGCCAAGGGTCATTCTGGCCTCTGCCACATCTGCTGTGATTCCACTTTTACCTGTTGTTTCAACTGTCCCTGAATCACACACCAATAGCCTGTACATATTTGGATGTTACCTTTCCCTGTGTTAGACATCCACAAATCAGGGAAGAAAACAGAAAGGCTGAGGCCTGGGACTGCTGGAAAATTAATTGTTCACTGTTGGCATAAATGAAAGACAAATTCCCAGCTGTCTTAAGACCAGAACTTTACATGTTGGAAGGGAACCCAGAGACTTTCCGAATCACTCCCCAAGTTGTCCTGGTTAGCCTGTGGCTCCAGCAACCTCCACAAAGCAGATGAAACTGCATCACAGGACCCAGGTGTAGGCCCCGAAAAATGCAAGCACATGATGGCTGGAAGTCATCTGAAAAGCCTGGGAAGGTCAAGGAAGTGTCCTTAAGCCCTGTGGGTCCTGGGACTAACCAAGTGCAATCAAAAGTACCTGATACTGAGTATCTGTTTCCCTTTGAGACAGAGAGCCTGCCCTTGGCAACCGGCACAAGAAGCGAGGGCTGAAGGTTCAGACTCGCCTACAGCACCTGATAGGATGTGAGGGTCTCTGGGGTGTTGGGGGAAGTATGCACAGCCACTCAAAGAAAGGTGGAGAGAGCAGGACTGTGAAAGAGACACCATGCCTAGTGAAAGGTCTCTGGGGAAACTGACTGATTCCAGGGCAAAGTTCAGTATTTGGGGATGGAAGGCCACACAGGAGCTTCTGCCAAGAGGCCAAACCACAAAAGAGTCACAGGGCTGGGGTGAGGCTTGCCTAAGAGAACAAGTAGGGTGGACTGATGATGAGGCTGCTGGCTCAGGCAGGGTGCTCACCACTCCCACACAAGAGGTGCTGAGCCATGGTTGTCTAATGGACTCACCTAAGCAGGGTCCAGCAGGGCTGACATCTAAACCAGGTCAGTGCCCAGAGCCAGTCCTCCGTGGTCCCCATGGGCTCTTTCAGCAGCCTCGCTCACCAAGTATCATTCAGCCACTTCTCGCCCCACCCTCAGTCTATGCCTCCATCCACCATTCACAAATGCACTTCCAGATCTATTTCCATCCACAGAGCCCCATGACCAGCCTGGCTGTGTCTTAGGACTTCCCTCCAGCCTCCCCAAGAGGAGCACCAGTGGGACCTGGGCACAGTCTGGCTTCTGTAGCAGCCCTCCACCTTGATCTCCATGCTGGGAATGGTAGGCTCTTCAGAGTCATGGAGGAGTGGCCCTAGAATATAAGTGTGTCTCCTGGGTCACTTCTGGTCATAGGTATAGTTTAGACTGGCCCCACCTGGCTGTAGATCCAGTTCAGGGTAAAATTTGAATAACTGGAGCTGGAAAATGTCCATCTCACTAATGTAACCATTTCAACTTCAGTTTACACCAGGTTCATATTTTCTGATTATAAACTACTTCCATACCATTGTGTGTGTGTGTGTGTGTGTGTGTGTGTATAGCTATTTTTTGTGTTATTTTGGATTGCGTTCTAGGTTTTTTTTTTTTTGACATAGGGTTTCATGTAGCCTAGGCTGGCCTTTAACTCATTATATAGCTGAAGCTGGCTTTGAACTCCTGATCCTCCTGTCTCTACCTTCAGAATGCTGGGATTATAGGCATACTTGGTTGGGGTACATGATTTTCATTTGTGTCCAATAATTGTAGCCTAAATTTACATATATTTTCCTTTAATCATTCTTTATATGTGCATACACTAGCAAGTATGCACACAGACAGGGCCATAAACATAGTATACAGTACCTGATGGGTCTTCTGGATTCCTATAAGGAAGATATCCCAGGGTCCAACTGCTCAAGTCACCACTGGGTGTTTCCTTTGCTCACATCAGTACCAATTCTACATTGGGACAAAGGAGGACACAAGGATTAGACATCCCCCTGCTGAGGATCTCCCCTCCCCTAGGAGTCATAAGGCTGTCAGTAGATTTCACGAGGGGATGTACAGGGACTTGGCTCTAATAAGAACTGCATTGTCTTTCTCTGTGACACAGTGGCATCTGTCCTCATGCCACTGATATTTCTAAAGTATGACCATTCGGGACTAGGCCAAGGCAATGTGCCCTATAACCTTCTCTGATACCCTTGACTTGGTTTGAGTTGGCTGGGCAGAGCTCTCATCTCTAGGTTAAGGAGCAGGCTCACCTCTCCTTATGGAGTCTCTCACAAACACTCTATGGGCCTCAGGAAACCACCTCTGTTCTAAAGAAAGTGTCATTCATACATTTGGGTAACCAGAATTACATAATGGCACATGTTCCTGCCCTTCATCCCCCAAACCATCTAGTCTGCTTAAGCTTTTGTGTTTAGGAATATGTAGCCTGAGAGAGCTTGTGGCAAGTTTCTGAGCCCTGTGTCCTCCTACTGAAGGCCGGCAGCCACATCTTGTCTCCTAGACACTGACTATATGACTGGCAGCAATAGGAAGGTCTATGCACAGAGTAAAACCCCACACTGTCCACTAAGACCCTTCCCTGGCTCATAAGAATGGAGTTGGGCCTCCCAGATAGTTAGCACCCTATCTGCTCTCCCTTTCCAGCCAGCAGAGCCACAATGGAGCTGAGACCTAGTGTTGCCCATGTAGATGACTCTGTACAGGACATGGCCATTCCATCCTGGGGAGACCTGCACACAGCTTGAAGCCACTGAAGCTAGGCTTCATTCACCCTGAACAACATGCCCCGTCCTGCTCTGCATGAGGGTCAGCTGAGTCCTGTCTACTCCCTACTCCATCCTAAATCCCCAAGGGCACATCTGGAGAGAAATGTCTGCTCCACCACAGCCCAAGTCACAAGTGTCATCATCTTTGCCTGTGGCCCAGCCTAGGGGAAGCTTGATTGTAACATTTGGGAGTATTTCCTGGGCCCTTATTTCTCCAGGCTCCATAGCTGGAACTAAAATGAGCAACTGTCCCTTCTGGCATCAGAGGGGCCTTGGCCCATTCCTGTTTATAATCACGTTCACATAGACAGCCTGGACTTCCCTGAACTGGGGCCTCCACAAATTGCAAATCATTGTCTGACAGAGGCTGAGAGGTAGCATGAGTCACTGGCGAAGCAGGCTTGTGTAAACAGTCACTTAAGCAGTGATGATCTCAGTTTCAGAGGAATAGCTGGTGGCTTTCCATGTTGTGTTTGTTTGAGCAGAGTCTCACTCCAGAGCCCTTACTGATCTTGAACTCACAGCGATCCTCCTGTCTAACTCTTGCAAGTGCTGGGATTATGGATATGCATTGCATGGTTTATTGTGTTTTTGTTGTTGTTGTTACTGTTTTGCTATTGTACTCCAGGCTGGTCTCAAACTCATTACATTGTTGAGGAATCCCTTGAACTTTTGATCCTCGTGCTTTTGTCTTATCAGGACTGGGATGAGGTATAAGCCCCTGCTCCCATACTCAATGTATTATGATCTTTTCACTTTGTTTTTTTGTTTGTTTTTTGTTTTTTCAAGACAGGGTTTCTCTGTAGTTTTGGAGCCTGTCCTGGAAGTTTCTCTGTAGACCAGACTGGCCTTGAACTCACAAAGATCCACCTGCCTCTGCCTCCTGAGTGCTGGGATGAAAAGGTGCACCACCACCACCTGGCGATCTTTTCACATTTTTATGTGTAGTGTGTGTACAAGTGCATGCACATGTATGTGCACACAGCAGAGGTTGACACTGCATGTCTTCCACTATTGTTCTCTTTACCTTTGGAGATAGAGTCTACCTTACTAGACATTTAAGGTGTATTTACCAGCTTCGTGGTTGTTGCTGTTTTAAACATATATATAAAGAAGCACTGGTATCTGTGGACTAGGAAATAGGGTCATGGTAACACCTTGGGGTCCATGGAGGTTCAGGACCTGCCAGGTCACCAGAGCTCAGCTGCCACCTATGGGAACTTCATCTTCCTTACAACAGAGAACAGAAACTACAAGAGGGGCTGGCTGTGCTGCCTGTGATGGCAGGGGTCCCAGGCTGCTCACAATGTCAAGAAAACCAAGCTGGACTCCAGCACTTGGCAGTCCTTGGCAGGAAGGGATGGATAAGCTTTTCCTGGTAGAAAGGTGCAGATGGCCTGAGACGGAAGGCATTTGTGGTGTGGCAGGTTGGGGGACAGCCCCTGGTCCTTTTTTCAGGCCCATGGGCCACTCTAAAGCTCCCCCCCAAATTCTTCCTACTTTGGTAGCCTGTGACTGGTCTCCAGTCCACACTGCCTCCTTCTGTAAGGATAAGGGCCCTTTAGCATCAACTGGAGCTGTCTCTGGCACTGACAACCAACAGCCATTAGTATTAAAATGCTCCTGTTGATATGAGAAGATCAGTGCACATGTCATTATATCTGAAATCATGAATGACATGAGCCAGGAGCAGTAGGCCACACCCAGAATTCCAGCATTTTAGAGTCTGCAGTGGGGTGATCAATTTCCAGTTTGAGGTCACCCTGGGCAGCATAATGAATTCCAGAATAGGACAGCCCGCACATAGTGAGACCACCATCTCAAAAGGAAACCCCAAACAAAAATTAAAACATGGGCTGCTTGTTACTCCTACTGTAGGATGAAGGGCTGTGTGTATTCTTAGGTCTCTCGGTGGGTGGTCAGCACTGGTAACCAATGGCTAGCAGGTCACCAGCTAGAATGATGGTGGGATTTCAAGCTAAATGCTATGCTAGCCTTTGTTCCAGGTTATCTCTTTCCCTGAAATCATGGAAACAGAAGTCAGAAACATCTCTGTTGCAAGAGGTGCGCGGGCTGCGTTCCCAGCGCCTGGTTCCCGGTATAGGGCCCCTTGTTCTGTCCCACCCGGCTTCCAGTGCGTACCCGAAATAATTACAAGGAAACTGTATTTATTTAAATACTGCCTGGCCCATTATCTCCAGCCCCTTATTGGCTAACTCTTACATATTATTTTAGCCCATCTCCATTAATGTGTATCGCCACTTGAATTGTGGCTTACCGGCATGAGTCTAACCAGTTTCCATCTTGGGCCGGAGAAGCATGGCGTCTGCCACACTGCCTTCTCTCTCACAGCATTCCGTTCTGTCTACTCCATCCACCTAAGGGCTGCCCTATCAAAATGCCAAGGCAGTTTTCTTTATTTAACCCATGAAAGTAACACAAATACAGAAAAGCCTCCTACACCATATCTCCACATGCCATGATCTTCCTGGGTAGATTTTCCTAATCTGTAAGTGTTGGATGGGAGTAAGTGGCCAGCAAAGTCCCCAGTGCCCTTTGTCCATGGCTGGCCTTGTCTTCCACTTCCCCTTGCATCTAGTGAGAGGAGGCATCTTAGACATATGCCTTTATATTAAATGTAGCTGACTGCTCTTTGTCTTGAGGACTTCCAGACGAGGGGCATCACTGCCCCTTCCTGGCTATTTTCTTTCTCACAAAAGACCTTTGTCTGGTGTGAGACACCACACACCTCTGGGTAATTGGCTTCTTGTAGCTTGCTTAGAGCACTAGAGCACAGAGAATGGGGACAGTATCACATGGCCCTGTGACCATTCAGCCATTCCTAGGACCAAATCAAACCCAGAGGGAAGAAAGAGACAGGACACCCTGAGTTTGTTCTCCAGAACCCATAATGGAAGGAGAGAAAGAAACCCCCAAAATATTCCTGTCACTCTATGGCAGGCATTCACACACCCAGCCCCCCCCACAGTCACACAGTCACAAATAATTTATATACACAAACACACACATTCACAAATACAAATGCACTAATAATAAATAAAGGCCAGTGAGAAACTCTGTCTCAAAAAAAACAAGATGGAAAGGCATCTGATGTTTGAAGGATAAAGGACATTGTTCTTTGTCTTACATACACACTCACTCAGAAATAAAAAGAAGTCAACAGATGAATCTCAAATGGCTGAAAGACATATAAGGAAATCTCAATATCCTTAGCCATCAGAAAAATGCAAATCGAAACAACTCTGAAATTCTATCTTACACCTGTCAGAATGGCCAAGATCAAAAACACTGATGACAACTTCTGCTGGAGAGGCTGTGGGGAAAGGAAACATTCCTGCATTGCTGGTGGGAGTGCAAGCTGGTACAGTCCCTTTGGATGTCAGTGGCGATTTTCAGAAAATTAGGAAACAATCTACCTCAAGACCCAGTAATACCGCTGTTGGGTATATACCCAAAGGATGCTCAATCATACTACAAGGACATGTACTCAACTATGTTCATAGCAGCATTATTTGCAATAGCCAAAACCTGGGAACAGCCTAGATGCTCCTCAACCAAAGAATGGATAAAGAAAATGTGGTATATTTATACCATGGAGTACTACACAGTGAAAAAAGATGATGACATTTTGAAATTTGTAGGCAAAAGATGAATTTAGAAAAAGTCATGTTGAGTGAGGTAACCCAGACTCAGAAAGACAAACTCACTCATAAGTGGCTTTTAGACGTAAAGCAAAGAAAAACCAGCCTACAACTCACAATTCCAGAGACAATGAAGAGGACCCTAAGACAGAAATGCATAAATCTACATAGGAAGGAGAAAAAGATAAAATCTCCTGAGTAAACTGGGAGTGTGGGGGACATGGGAGAGGGTAGAAGTGGGGGAGGTAGGAAGGAGGGGAGCAGAGAAAAATGTATAGCTCAATAAAAACAATAAAAAAGAAGTATCAGAAATCAGGCAATATTTCCAAAACACAAGAACAGAGGTAGGGGAAGTGCCACAAGACAGCATCTGAAGTGTAGGCAACATAGCAAGCAGACATACTTGAGCCTGAGTATAAATAAATGACAGGGTGTAGCCAGGAAGTACACAGTTCCATGTCCATCTTTAGCAAGTCCCCCAAATCAACCAAACCAAAAGTTACTGAATAAATTTACATGAAAAGAGATCACTCTCCCTTAGAAAAGATCCCCAGTTGTCAGTGCTGCCCACCCCTCCAAGAGCTGGAGTACAAGCCCCTCATTTTGAGCTGTGGGAGTAGGCTCCTTAGCAGATCAGGGCATCCACCTGGGCCATCTTTACATGATGTAAGAGCCATGGCAATGGACCTGGTGACAGACAGGACGATGGGTGGTCTGGCAGCCTGGCGGTGTTACACAAAGGATGGCTCACCTCCTGGGCAGGACAGAGACTTCTGTGTCACTACTCATAAACTGAAACCTTAAGTTACATTTTTTTGGACATTTGCACTTAAAATCTCTGGACCGCAGTTGAACCTGGGAAACTGAAGCTGGGTCTACTGTGGGCTGTGGCTCTGGACTGGGCAGCCCTTTACCAAGGAGCCTGCACAGGAGGGGACGCCCTTCCCCAGAGGTGGTATAGGAGGGAGGCCCTCCCATGGGCCTCCTGGCCACTCAGATTTGAGCTCAGGTACCTTGGAGATTGAGGCCCTAGGTGCTGAACATTTCAGAGTGAGGGTGAAATGTGGTCTCCAGCCTCACAGGGGACAACGACTGGGGGAGACAGAGGCCACTGCATCTTGTTCACTTTCCCCTCTGTTTTTCATTGTTTTTGTTGTTATAATGTAATTCCCTTCTGGGCCCCATAAGCCTTTCTGCAGGGATGTCTTATTCTCTAAAGACCCAGGGAACTGAGAAGGGTGGACACAGGTATTGAGAGGATCTGGTGTGACTGGGTGAAGGGCCTTTCTAGGATATGCCTGGTTCCCTGGAAATGAGCAGAGGAACTAGGGACAGAAAGGACCTTCACTGCAGGAAAAAGGATCCAGTTCTGGATTCGGTACAGGTACTCCCATTGGCAACTTAAGAAACCGAGTGGGAAGTGGGGCTAGAAACATGAAGGCATTGGATCATTTGAATAAAAGGCATCTAGGCAGTAATGCATTAGAAAAAGGGGTTCCCGGTTTACTTTATAAAATCTAAATGCCAGCGGGATGTGGTGGCACATATTCTTAATCCCAGTACTTGGTAGGCGGAGGCAGGTGTATCTCTGTGAGTTCAACATCAGCCTGGTAGTAGGTTCCAGGCCAGCCAGGGTTACACACTAAGACTGTCTCAAAAACAAAAACCTCACACATCTATTGGGCTGAAGAGATGGCTCATCAGCTAAGAGCACTTGTTGCTCTTGCATAGCACCAGCACTTGGTGCCCAGTACCCACATCAAATGGCTTATAACTACCTGTAATTCCAGTCCCAGGGGATCTGATACCCTCTTCTTGTCTCCGTGGACTCCTTGCACACATGTGGTGCATATGAACTCAAGCAGGCACACACACACACACACACACACACACACACACACACACACACACACACAAATAACTAATGAATGGCCATGTTTGTTTAAAACATCTGAATCTTTGTTTATTTTTCCTTTTTGTTGTTTTTATGTTTTTGAGACAGGGTCTCAGTAGCTCAGGCTGGTCTCAAACTAGGTTACATAGTTGAGGTTTGCAATCAATTTGAATGATAGGCCCTGGCCTTGGCTATTTCTTCAAACAAATTAATATATTCAGTCCTGGGGGGTGCCTTGTGCAGATGGAAAAGAAAATACATACCAGAAACTTTGAGAAAATCATTTTGTTCCCCTCCCAAAGAGAAAAGGTCAAGTTTAGCAGACTCCAGACCAGAGAAGCTGGTTCTGTACAAACATTCTGCAGCAATCAAAGGATTCAGAAATAAAACTTAACCCCCCAGTTAGGGTTAAGAAGAGCATTAGTGTCACTGAAAGGTCATCAGCCCCTGTGCTGTAACCCTGCCAGGCACTGCCATCAAATGTCACCCCAGAGCACACGCACTACCCCTGCCTACCAGGCACCACCCCAAATCACAGATGTTTCTGCCAAGAAGGCTGGTGGCAAGGAGTCAACAAAGACATCACATGCCTGTGGACCTGGGCCTGAAGGTCTGTGGTAAAAGCCCAGGAGGGGCACTGACCCTGTTCTGATGGTCCAGTTGGTCCCACCTAGCCATGACTTGGAGCCAGGCCACTCCAAGCTTCCCTGACAAAGTCAGAGTGCCCCTTTATGCCTACTATCATGAGGATCACAAAGATAACCCTGGGCATGACCCCTGCTGTATCGGCTGTTTTCCTTATAATTGTGCCCAGATACCTGACAAAAAAAAAAAAAAAACCAGCTTATGGGAGGGAGGGAGGGTTTGTATTGGCTTGGAGTTCAGGAAAAGGCAGCCCATCATGCTGAGAATGTTGCCCCAGGGAGCAGATGTGAGTGCTGCTGCTCAGATCCTTTCTTCTTTCCCTCTTTCTATTTTGTCTGGGTCTCCAGCCCCCCACATGGAGTCACTCACATTCAGGGTAGGTCTTCCCTCCTCAGTTACATCCCTCTAGCAACAGCCTCACAGGTACACTCAGAGGTGCGTCTCCTAGGTGATAGCAAACAGTCAAGCTGGCAATGAAGATCAGTCATGTCTGCTTTCAAAGGATTTAGTCCAGCGGTGGTGATTTGTGGGGGGAGGGTACTAGGCTGTAAAGGCTTGTGAGCTAGTGGAAGGGAGGGAAGCAGTGAAGGAAGGAAGCGGGAAGGAGGGAAGAGTACAGGCATGGAGGGAAAGAACGGGGAGTCACCAGAGGGACAGCCATCACTTCACAGAGGACAGTCGGTCAGTTGAGATCAGCCTTCGACAATAACACAACTCTCAGGAGCCTCGTTTCCAGAAATATGACTTTAAATGAATGGACACAGAGCTGGGAAAATACCTTAGTGGGTAAATGACTTAGCGTGCAAGTGTGAGGGCCTGAGAATCCTCAGAACCCACATAAAAACTAGACTTAGAGTATAATCAGCTAAATCTCAGTGGTCTTACAGGGAGAAGGGAGGGAGAGACAAGAGAAACCCAGAAACACACAGACCAGCTAGTCTGGCAGGCACAGCGTTAAAACAATGAGACCTTGTTTCAAAGAAGAAAGACTGTCCTCTGACCTCCACAAGCACTGTGGGATTTATGACCTCCACAAGCACTGTGGGATTTACGACCCCATGTTATACACATGAATGTAGTGCAAGGCAAACTGTACATGTCTCTCAAAGCATGTAAAATCTGGGATATTTAAGTGTTCCCTGCTAAGATTCCTTCACGAGAGATCCTCAGACTCAGGTCTGGGCTCACTTCTGACCATAAAAGTGACCCAACACTAATGCAATCAGCTCGAGGAGAAGCCTAAGTCTGCTGCTGACTTATCGCATGATCATATTCCACACAAATACACACACACACAGAGTATGTGATTCCTGATCCTCCAAACCCATGGCTTTCTTAATTTCCTAATTCATTGGGCCAACATTGGTAGGGATGCTTAACCCTCTCTCCAATCAGTTTGTGTCTAAAGGAAAGCTAAGGCAGGAGATGAGGCTAGAGGGCAGTGTAAAGTATATTTTCAGGTGGATATGGTTATTAAAATTGAGTTCATGTGTACCCAAGAGAAGACAAAAGAAATCACCCAGGTGCCTGTATCTTTGATGGGAAGGGTCTTTTTAAAGCCTTGCTGTGGGTAGCCCAGGGAGCTGGCTACCCTGTGCCTGCACGGTGGCTGCCTGTAGGCACAAGGCTGCAACCCAGGGGAGCACTGACTCACAGGGGTTCCACTTGCAGACTTGGCATCTTGTCTTGAAACAGAAATTGGAGAGGAGAAAGTGGATGTCTGCATCGGCATGAAAATAATGGCTTAGCGTGCTGGGAAGGTGGTTCAGTGGATAAGAGTACAGGATGCTCTTCCAGAGGACTCCAAGGTCCCCACAGACTGTCTACACATGCTGACTTCCTGTATCTTGGGTCTCCCTTTGGACAAAGAATGACCACTCCCTGATAACCCAGCACCCATATTATATGACTTATAACCATCTAATTCCAAGGGAGCAAATATTGTCTTCTGCCTCCATGGGACTGCACACACATGGTATACATACATACACTCCAGCATACATGTTTGTACACACTGCCTTAGTTAGATTTCTACTGCTGTGGTAAAATACCATGACCAAAAGCAACTTGTGTAGGAAAGGGTTTATTTCAGTTTACAACTCTGAGTCCATCATCCAGAGAAGTCAGGCAGGAATTCAAAACTTAAATGGCAGGAGCTAAAGCTAAGGTCCTGGAAGAGTGCTGCTTACTTGGCTTGCTCTCCATGGATTGCACAGCCTGCTTTCTTAAAGCACCCAGGACCTCTAGCCCAGAGGTGGCACTTCCCACAGTGAGCTAGGCACTTCCACATCAATCACTAATTAAGAAAATGTCCCAGAGGCTTGCTCACAGACTGATCTTATAGAAGCATTTTCTCAATTGAGGTTCCCACTTCTCAGATGATTCTAGACTGTATCACGTTGGCCAAAAACAAAACAAAACAAAAAGAAAAAGAAAAAACAAAACAAAAACCCAAAACCTAGCCAGAACACATATTAAAAAATATTTTTGTTTGTTTGTTTTTCTGTTTTTTCGAAACAGGGTTTCTCACTGTAGAACTCACAGAGGTCCACCTACCTCTGCCTCTCATGTGCTGGGAATTTAAAGGTGTGTACTACCACCACCCGGCTATTGTTTAATGATTCTGCCTTAAAGAAAATAAGGAAAGAGCTATTTTTGAGTGAACTCTGAGTGACCATGGCCCTGGATCATGAGCTCAGGTTACCGTGAGTGACAAGTTCCATCATGGAAGAGACACAAATCTTTATAGTCACAGAACGAGGGAAAACAGTAAAGCAATGCATTAACAATGATAAGGGCAGGAGCAGCCAGGAGGGTGCACAACAGTAGAGGCAGAAAAGCCTGCCCTCGGTTCCAATGTTCTCTTGCTCACGGACTTCTCTACCTCTTCTGTTTCCCTATATGAAGAATTGTCTTGAGCCACAGATCAACACTCTTAGCTTTAGGGTTGATGGAGGCCAGAGGTCTGCTCACCTCCACAGTGTGTTTTCCTTGATGTCTATGAGGATGTTGGGTCACGTACAGAGGTTGAAACCAAATGGAGGACTGAAGCATCCAGAGTCTTTCTGGCTTACAGCATTACATCTCTCCACTACGACATCCTAGTTGGCTAAGGTCAGACCACAGGATCTTTAACCTAGAGCTAGATCCGTGTATGTCTCTCATAGGGTTCTCTTTGTTGTCTAGGTTCTCTGCGATTGTGAATTGTAGGCTGGTTTTTCTTTATATCTAAAAGCCACTTATGAGTGGGTACATATGATATTTGTCTTTCTGGTTCTGGGTTACCTCACTCAAATAGATCTATCCATTTGTCTGTAAATTTCAATATGTCACTTTTTTTTTTTTACTGCCATGTAGTATTCCATTGTGTAAATGTACCACATTTTCTTAATCCATTCTTCAGTCAAGGGGCATCTAGGTTGTTTCCAGGTTCTGGCTATGACAAATAATGCTTATATCACATACTACCTTAATGAGCCCTGGGACCTCTGGGGATAGAGAACAGCCATTTTCTGGGAACCAAGCAAAACATTAAGGCACTGGGCATGTCACATGTCCAGTGTCACAGGTCATGACATGGGAGCTGACATTTTTTGGGCCTATATCTGGACCATATGAGCAGACAAGGGAGGAAAGGATGGAGGAGTCTAGTTGGGAGAGGCTGCTCGTTCATTTCCCAACCACCCTGATTGAAATAATCCACAGAAACTATAGATTTAAATACTATTGCTTGGCCAATCACTTAAGCATATCGCTACCTAGCTCTTATATCTTTGGTTAACTCATTTCTATAAATCTGTGTATCGCCATGGGGCTGTGGCTCACTGGCATGTAGCGGGGCTACATGGCTTCTCCCTGACTCCGCCCAGCATTCAGTTTAGTTTTCCCCGCCCAGCTCTATTCTGCCCTATCACAGGCCAAAGCAGTTTCTTTATTCATTAACCATTAAAAGCAACACATATACAGAAGAACTTCCCATACCAGAGGAGAGGAGGCTCAAAAGAATCAGATGTTAAACACAAAGCCAAGGATGTGGTGTTTCCTACTAAAAATTCAAAAGTATAAAAGTGCTTCCAAAGGGCCAGGGAGACGACTCCATTGGTAAAGTGTCTCCTGTGCAGGTGAGGGCCCAAGTTCAGATTCTTTACCACTAACGTCAAAACCAGATGCAGCCCTACCTCTGTAATCTCAGTGCTGGGGAGGCAGAAAGAGGCTGGTCCCTGAAATTCATTATTGGCCTGCTTAGCCAAATAGGTAAGTTCCAGGGTCAGCGGCAGGCCCTGTCTCAGAAAGTAAGGTGGTTAATGATAAAGGAAAAACAACTGCTCTGGCCTCCATACACATGCGTGCACACACAAACATACATGCATGCATGTGAACCTGCATGTACATACCCATATAAACATGTACAAACACACACAAATATTTCTAGCCTCATCCCTTACATTTCCTCCATTTATTTCCATTAGATGGGAGTTCTTCAATATTGTATTTGGCAATAATTTATCTTTTTTCTTTCAGGAGCTTATGCAAAAAAAATCTTTAAACTTTCTAAAACCAAAAAGAGTAAGAGGAGGATCTGGCTCTGAGTTAGAGACGTTCTGAAATACCAGCAGAGTACTTTTCACATGCATCTTGTAACAGCCTCCTGATGTTTACAGGAACTAGAGTTCAATGAAGTTGGTGACTTTCAGGTCACAGCTGAGTACTCTGACTCACAGACCATTCTCCCTGGCACGCCCACAGTGCTGACACTGAGACTAGGACAGAGGAGACCTGCATGGGAAAAGGCTTTTCTCCCGATTTCTGGGCAAATCAACACAGAGTGCCTGTAGCTGGTGGGGAGTGGGCCTGGCTTTCTACACTAGCACAGGCTTGGAGCAACAAGCTGAGTAATGTTATGCTTGGGGACGTGTCCACCTGTGCACGCCAACTGTTTCTCAATATCTAAGCTCTGTGCAAGGTCTCTGAGCAGTTATGTTATCTCTTCGATGAATGGATTGTCGTTGTTCCGAAATGTCACCCCAATCCCCCGTGGTCTCTACACACTTGTATTAATAGCACCTCCTCAGCCTTCAGGACTCCTCCAGTCCTGGCTTCCCCTGCAGTCTATCTGTCTTTATACTTTGTGTCTCTCCAGGTTGGGGAGTCAGATCAGTACTAGAGATCCTATGAAGTATGCTCAAGGCTCTGGTTTGATCCTCAGCACCACACACACAAATAAATTAACCCAATATGTCTCCTGTGACTGGACTATCATTGTTGGCTCCTGCACCTTTATCCCCCTCCTCCTGGGAGGCTCAGGTACCCCACTGGCTGGAGCTAACAACAGCTCAGCTGCTGGCACTTGTTGCTCCTGTTCTTTCTTCCTTCCCTGCCTTCTCGGGAGTTGATCTTTAGGATCATATTGCATTTAACCTTTAGTTGTCCGTTTTCCAATCGGCTTTTGAGCTCTTTCCTAATATATTTTTCATTGTTAACAACACAACACCACAAACTGTGAAAGTTGTCCAGAAGTGGGGTTTATTTTGGCTCAGGAGTCTGGGCCAAGGCTGAGACACCAATCTGATGACAGCTTTCATGCTGACAGATTCCAGAAGCTGGCAGAGCATCTAGGAAAGAAGCAGAGAAGCCTCTAGGCACAGGGGTTGTGTCTGTGCTAGCAGATTACCCTGAGGTAACCCACCACCCATCCATGAATGACCCCAGTGTGCACTCAGAGGCCCCATCACCTCTTAAAGGGCCACCCTGTGACAATAAGGCCAATGAATCTTTAATGTGCGTTTCAGCGGTGACAAACCAGATCCATACTATAGATTTGTATCTTTTCATAGTTTGTTTGTTTTTGGTTTTTCGAGACAGGGTTTCTCTATAGCTTTGGAGCCTGTCCTGGAACTAGCTCTTGTAGACCAGGCTGGCCTTGAACTCACAAAGATCCGTCTGCCTCTGCCTCCTGAGTGCTAGGTATAAAGGCATGCGCCATCACCGCTCAGCTTCTTTTCACAGTTTTTAAAAAACGTTTTTCTAGTGTTAAAGTAAAATGTGTGACTTAAGATTTGTCATGTGGTTAAAGCATCTGTTAAGTGTGCACTTCAGTGTCACTAAAGGCAGTCACTATGGTGCACACACGTCACTATGTAGTCCCCACCACCTCATCCCAAGACTTTGCTATCACTGAAAACAAATTCTCCACAGCCATTCTCAGCCCCTTCCCTTCTGCTAGTGCCTGCTTCTGTGACCGCACCACCTATTCAGTTACTGTCGTATCGCTTTGCCTAAGCTGGAACTTTGCAGGTACAAAAGAAAATCCACTTAGCCTTGCTGACCTGTTCAGTGCCATAAAGTTCAACCCCACATGCTGCTATAGTTTTCCTAATGAAATAGCCACAGGCATTCTAAAGAGACAGGCAGCAATGTAAGCGCTTGCTCCTAACCATCTCAGGCCCTCCTGCAGTACTTTGCTCCTGATGCCCTGGAGGCTATGGCCCATCTGGCAACTCTCACAACAGCTATGACAGTCCCCATGGGGGAAACCAGGTGTCAGCATCCCCACAAAGCACCAATGAAGCCATCCCTGAAGGCAATGTGTTTCTGAACCAGGCTTTGAAATCCATGTGCAATTGGATGGAGTATCAGAAACAGAATAATGTTTATGGGGCCAGGGACCATCTCACCCTCTTGCAGCCAAAAAGCTCTACCCTTTCTGTGATGCGTATGTTCAGTTTGTGTGTTCATGTTTATGTATGTACGTATTTGTGGAGGTGTACAGGTATGCATGCGCATGTGGAAGCCGGAGGTCAACTTCAGGTGTCTTAATCACTCTCCACATCATTTTGTTGAGACAGGATCTCTCGCTGAGTTCACTGATCAAGCTGAGCTTTCTGGCCAGTAGGCATCAGGGATCCCGATTTCACCTCCAGACACACCTCACCATGCCTGACTTTTTACATGGGTACCTGGAATCTAAACTCAGTTCCTCATGCTTGCAAAGCAAACAGTCTACCAACTGAGCCATCGCCATAGCCCTCCAAATTCTGTTCTTAAAACCATGGTACTCGGGTCTTTAATGGCCACCAAGGTACTGAGAATATTGTTTGGATTCTAGAAGTTATGTCACAAATCAGCAGCTTCCAACTGGCAAAGGAAAAGGTAGACCATCAGAGACATCAGAGTACTGAGCAAGCCCAGGAAAGTCATTCATGATGTAATAAATGGGCCAGGCATGTTCTGCAGTACAGGGAACACCCCAGAAGCATGTACTCTGTGGATAGAGAAAGTACAAGCATCCCAGCAGAGCACACGGGGCTGCACATGACTTCCTTGGACAGCCTCTCAGTTGAAACACAAATTCAGTTCACATCTCTTACGAAGACAGCTGCCTTCTGGGCTCTTTTTCCAAAGAAAGGAGGGCACTGAAGTCCGAGACTAGTCTGGCTGATCTCCAAGGGCAGGCAGTCCTCGCTACTTCCACCCCATTTCTGATGAGTTTGTTAAATTAGGGGCATTAACCTGTTTCCTTTTCCCTGAAAAATGACCTCACCCTGACATGGGGTGATAGTCGAATACAGCACGCACTTCTCACCTTCTCGCTTCCTCCTCCACTGCTCACTGATCTGGCAAGACTTTCTTGGTTGAGAAAGTCTCTCTGAAGATGATCTTTGCTCTCAGAACTGTCTCCTTCTTACAACTTAGAAACGTCTCTTTCTGCTGGTTCCTAAATCTCAGGCTTCATTTAACTTACAGAGCTCTGGCCAGTGTAGTCTCCCCTTAAGAGACCTTGGACTCTCCTGGCATGTGTGAGAAGCTCTGCTTTCTAGAACTCAGTCCCTTTTGGGGGAGGAAGGAAGGGTTCCTCTGCCTTACAAAAGTACCTGCTACAAAGCGAACAAGTCATTTACAAGATCTCAGTGTGACTCTACCTCCTTGTTTTGGTTGACTTGGAGTCTCATGCAGGTCAAGCTGGCCAGGGTGCCAGACAGCTGAGGATGATCTTAAACTCCTGATCCACCTGCCTCCATCTCCCAAATTCTGGGATCACAGGCATGCACCCCACATGCAACTGTGTAACTGAGTGCTCTTCTTGAGGGCAGTAATGAGCCTTATATATATGTAGGTATGTGTGTTGGGCTTTTGGCATCTTAAAAAGGTTAAGGAGGGGCTAAAGAAATGGTTCAAAGGCTTGGTGGTGAAGAGCACTGGCTGTTCGTGCAGAGGTCCTGGGTTTGGCTCCCACCACCCACACAGTGGCTCACAACCATATATAACTCCACTTCCAGCAGATCCAATTCTGGCCTTGTCTTCCCTAGGCACCAGGCACACACATACCTGCGGGGAAAACACTCATACAAATAAAAATTAAATTCAGATTTTTTAAAAAATAAATAGGTAAAGGAGTATGAGATTTTTCTATTTTGTTTTTATTTTGCCTTTCTTGTGGTGGTAGAGATAGAAGCCAGGACCTCTTACATGCTAGGTAAATCGTGGAGCCACAGCCCAGCCAGACACTTGTCTTTTTTTTGTGTGTGTGTGTGTATGAGTGTTTTGCCTGCATATATGTCGGTGTGCCACATTTATGCCTATTGACCTTGGAAGCCAGAGAGGGTGTTGGAGGCCCTGGAGCTGAACTAGAGATGGTTGTAAGCCACCATGTGGGTGCTGAGAACCAAACTCAGGTCCTCTATAAGAACAACCAGTGCTCTTAACCACTACCCCCAAAACTTGGCATCTTTAATAAACACCTCTAGTCAAACAGAAGGTAAAGCCTCTCAGAGGTCAGCACAGACAAACTCCTGGGAGCTACTAAATCATGGGTTTGAAGAGCTCTTGGTAGGTCTGAGCTTTGGCAGCCTGGAATCTCCAGGAACACTGACCAGCAGGCCCAGGACAGCAGCTAGGGACAAGCATCCATGTTCTGCACACTGAAGCACTCCTCTGTCCCCTGTTAGGAACATAAGCATTTTTCTAGTGTTTGATTATTAAATCCTCAGCAGTGGACTCAGTGTGGAGCCAGGCAACATTTCAGAGCTGTCTGTTACATACTTGTTATCTCAACACATATCGCTGATAATAAATCATGTCCATACAAAATGACTTCTCCTTGATGTTGTAACTAACAGTTCACTGCTGAGCAGAGCAACCCTGATCTTCACCCAGGAGACAGCTACTGTTTCCTTGGGGGGCAAAACCAGTGCCAATGAGAACAGATGCCAAGTGACGCTGAGAGAGGACGTCAACAAAATGGATATTTGACAGGGGAATATTTACCTTAGGCTTTCCTAAGCCAGGAGCCTGCTTTTGGATCAGTCTCGATCCTGCATCAGAGTCACCAGCGGAGGGCTGTTAAAATGCAGACTGCAGGGCTTGGGGTCCTGGACTGAACAAAAGGGGAAAGTATGCTGAGCTCTAGTGTTCTGTTTCCTGACTGTGGGTGCCCCACGCAGGCTGCCATGCCTCCTGGGCTGCACTGCACCCGCCAACTGTGAGTCAAAGCAAGCCCTCCTTCCCATAATCTGCTTTTGTTGGGTGTTTTGCCACAGCAACAAGACACGTGGCCCTTGCAGATAGCACCTTTGACATCAGGCTTCTCTTTCTTCCATTAAAAGAACAGGTGACTGAGAAGAAAAGCAAGATCTGTCTCCTCTCCTCAGAGGTCCTTCCAGTCTGTCCCATGCAGTCTCAGTGTGTCCTCACTGGAACGGTCTATTTGTCTACAGTGGTGAACTGGGAAGACTCAGCCAATCAGGTAGCACTTCACCCCTCACCACCCTGAACAAAGGGCTGCCAGCAGATGAGTGGCAGTGAGCTTGGGCTAACGGGTTCATTGTTCCACGTGTAACTAATTTTTCCAGCCTTGCTGGGTGTTGCCCAGGTGAGCAGACACCTGGCCAGCCCCCAGGTTCCCTGAGCCTATCCACTTTCAGTTCAAGGTGGGTGGGTTCTGTGTACCTTGTGCTGCACACAGCAGCCACACCCCCAGACTACTAATGGGCCTCGCCTCTGCCCTCTGGTCAGAGAATAATGATGGCCTTGAGTATGACGTGGAGAGGCTAACCTCTTTTCAGACTCTTCACACTAGAAACATTACACCCACTTCCTTATCTAAGCAGGAAATCAGTCCAAATTATAACTCCCAAGATTCTATTTATTGCAAAAATGAAATTTATCACATAGATTAAATTGTTATTCAGCAAAATTTAAGACATAGCAAAAGCAAAGTAAATGTGACACTAATGAAGTGTTCTGACCTTGTTTATTAACAGCACTGGCATGTTTTAAAACTGCTACTAGATAATGAAAACTGCAAAAAGGTTAAAGCACAGCCTAAGTGGTTTTATTGTTTCTGATGCTAGGGATGGACCAGGGCCCCCATGCACTAAGCAAGCCAAGTCCTCCTGCTGAGCTGCACCCCCCAGCCCTAGCTTCCATGGTTTTACATCAGTTCTTGCTAGAAATATAAATTAGATGGGGTGGGAGAAATGGCTCCATGGTTAAGAATATTCATTGATCTTGCAGAGGAGCCAGCACCAACATGGTGGCTCACAACCATCCTTAAGTCCAGCTCCAGAGGGTCTGACGCCATCTTCTGGCCTCCAAGGACACCATGCATGCATGTGGTACAAATATATACATATGGGGGGGGCAAAACCCTCATACAGATGAAATAAAATAAATATAAAAACATTTTAAATAAAATAGAGAACGCAGGAAATCACAGTGAATGAAAAGCAGAATAGGAGCCATCTGTCTCCAAGCAGCTGAGGGAAGATGGTGGTGAAGACAAGAGTTACTAGTTATGCCTTGCCCACATGTGGGGCTCTGATTTAGAGATAGGGACCAACAAGGAGCAAAGGGTTTCCCCACACTCAACTGACTGTGTAATTAGAGTCTTTATCTGAAATCAGCGCTGGAATCAGACTAAAGAAAAAATAACAGATGCACATAAAACCTCACTGGTACAGGGTATCTCAGCTATGTTTATGATACTAGATTGTATGAGAGAGTCAATGAATGTCCAAGGAAGTACAACTGGGAAATCTGTGACACACACAACCCACAGGGCCAGTATTCTGGAAGGATATCTGTATTATTATTATTGTCCTGGGGAGTTGAACACCAAGTACCAAAGTCACCACACCTGTAATCCCAGCTTTCCAGAGGCTGAGGCAGGAAGATTGATACAAGTTTGAGACTAATCTGAACTAGAGTAAGACCCTATCTCAAAAAACAAAAATCCAATAATGACAATAGCCAAAGTCTGACCTTATTTTGGATATGAATTTGCATGAATAATGAGGCATGCAGAAAAACACAGTAGAAATGCTACTCAGTGGAATAGTTACAAAGATGCCGACCATGATCATGCCCTAAATTTAGGACCAGAGGCGATGTTCATGTGCTTGTCTTGACTCTTCTCCATTTTCTGACTACCTACAATGATGTGACTCTTTTGCAGACTAAAATCCAAAACTCCTCTTCTTCCTCCTTCTTTTTGAGACAGTGTAGTAGCCCAGGCTGGCCTCCAGTTGGATTTGTAAATCTGCTCTCCTGACTCTCTTCTGCTTCCACCTCCCTAGTGCTGAGATCAAAGGTGTATGGCACTACACCTGGCTTAAGCCAAAATGTGTTTGTTAGCTGGGCATAGTGATATACACTTTTAATTCCAACACTCAGGAGGCAGAGGCAGGTGGGTCTCTGCGAGTTTGAATACAGCCTGGTCTACACAGTGAGTTCCAGGACAGCTAATGCCATATAGTGAGACCCTATCTCGAAAAAGAAAAAAAAAAGGAAAAAATTGTTTTTTATTTTATGTAAATGATTGTCTACATGTATAAATGTGTACTATGTGCAAGTCTGATACATGTGCAAGAAAAGAATTTGGATCCCCTGGAACTGGAGTTATAGGTGGTTGTGAGCTGCCTGATGCAGGTGCTTGGACCTGGACCATGGTCCTAGGCAAGAGCAGCAGGTGCTCTGTAGTAAGGAGGAGAGGGCTGCATTCCTAGTACCTGGCTCCCGACGCAGGGCCCCTTGTCTGTCCCGCCTGACTCCCGGTGCCTGAAATAATTACACAGAAACTGTATTAATTAAATACTGCCTGGCCCATATGCTCTAGCCTCTTATTGGCTAATTCTCATATCTTGATTAACCCATTTCCATTAATGTGTATCATCACTTGACTGTGGCTTATCGGCATGAGTCTAACCAGTGTCCATCTTGGGCCAGAGAAGCATGGCGTCTGCCACACTGCCTTCTCTCACAGCATTCCATCCTGTCTACTCCGCCCACCTAATTTCTGCCCTATCAAAAGGCCAAGGCAGTCTCTTTATTTAACCAATGAAAGTAACACAAATACAGAAGACCCTCCTACACCAGTGCTCTTAACTAATGAGCCAACTCTAGCTCCTCACTTGGGATTGTCAATCATGTGCTCTATGTTAGGAACAATGACATTGCCAGTGTGGCTTAAACTCTCATTGTTTTCTCACTATAGAAGTTAGAAAATACAGTTTTCTACCCGAAGCTGGAGTTGTTTTGATGCTCCCATGTCCTAGAGGTTACACCTGGTTCTCCCTGTGATCTCCATCTTCTTTAAGCCAGACTGGCATGGACTAACTGGTGACCCCCATAAGGGTATGTTGAAGTTCAATCCCATGTGTGATGGTTCAGCTCTGAAATGTCACACAAGCTCACAAGCTGAAGGCTTGGTCCCTGATATACTGTGTACAGGCGTGGGGCTTCAGGGACACAACTAGATCTGTGTGAACCACTTCATTGAAGGGTTTATAATTTGATGGACACTTAGGTGGTGGCACTTAGTTGAAGAGAATGGGTTCTTAGGAGCTGTATCTTGTTCCCAGTCCCTTTTCTGCATTCCTTCCTGGATGCCATGAGGCCAGAGGCTTTACTCCCTACCATACCACAGGCACAAAGCTATGGAGCCAGCTGAATATGGACTGAAATCAACAAGCAAAGCAATCCTTTCCTGCTTGTGATTGTTAGCAGCTGTCATCAACATGGCTGGCTTTGTAATCACTAGGAGACACACCTCTGGGCATGACTTCACAGTCATGACATTGCCACAGAGATTTAACTGGAAAGGGAAGATCTGTCCTAAGTCCCTAGAGATGGGTCCTATGGGCTGGGGAGTCCAAGCTGAATTAAAATGGGGAAAGGAGAAAGCCAGATGAGCACTGGCATTCACTGTGGATATGATGTGTCCTGGGTCCCTGTACTGATGCTGTCCCTTCCCCAACATGACAGCCTGGATCCTCCTAAACTATGGACCAAAATCAGGTCTTCCTTCTTTAGGCGGCCTCTTGCCAGCTTTCTCTCTGGCATTTTGTCACAGTGGCTAAAACCTGACAAATACCTTGATATCTGCAAAGTGACTTTATGAGAAGCTAGGGTCTTTGAAGATACAAAGAGTTGAGATGAGGCAGGTGGATACTTGATCCAATGTGTTTTTTTGCGAGGAGAAAGTTGAACAGAAAGGACACTATGCATAAACACAGAAGGAAGGCATGGCAACAGCAAAGCTGGCAACGGTTCAAACAAAGGCCAGGAGCAGTGGCTCTGCCAGAAACCCCAGAGGCAGGTGAGGCTAGAAGGACCCTCTCCCTGTGCCTTTGGGACACAGGGCCTTGCAGACCTATTGTGCCTATCGAGCCAAAGTCTTGGGTCTTGGACTGTCCTAATATGGTCAGGTGTCTCTGCTGCCCTAGGTCCAAACACCCAGAAAACTACAGCTGTTGTGGTAGCATACCAGCCCCTTCAGCTGTACTGTACCCCTGCAGCTTCCTGAATCCTCAGAAGCCTGTTTCCAAAGTTTCAGAGCACCTGAACAAAAGGTGACAGGCTCACCCAAGCATTAGATCTTTTTCTTGCTGGGAGGGGAACAAAAAAGAGGTGTTTGTTCTGCTGGACCCTCCCAAAACACAAAATTCTCCTGGGTCATTTAAAGAAAGACTATTTAGTGGAGGCTGCCTGGAAAACACAGCCAGAACTGAGGAAACCAGCAGATGGTGAAACAGACAGACGGGCGGCCTAAGAAAGCAATTCACATTGCTAGGGGGAAGGAACAAGGCTGGGCAAGCCTGGGCATCTTGAGGGTACCTCAGAACTGAGCTAGCAGGGAGCTCACACCCATCCTCTCCCTTTTCTGCCAGTACTTCCCTTTGGCCAAATGACATTTGCCTTCTGTAGCGGGATTCAGGGATATGGCCAGTTGGGGTAGACAAGAGAGTGAAGGCAAGAGTACGTGGAGATGACCAGTATGGGTGAAGAGGGTTCTGGGGCACTTAACCCAAGAGAAGTCAACAGGGCCAGCCACAGGTGCTGGAGAGCAAGAGCCAAAGAAAATGCTGGGCATGCGAGCCATTCAACTGTAAGCAGACGCTGGCCTTCGGGGTACAGAAATGAAAGGCACGAGGGAGTGAATGTGGGAGGGTGGTGGGGTAAGGTTAGTGGATACCAGAAAGGAAGCTCTAAAAGAACAGGGCCCCAATGAAGGCCATCCTCCATTCCTTAGCCATGGTATTCTGCTAAGGGTTGCTTAAGAGTTCTAATCATACTTTTTCACCTGAGAAATTTTATCCCAGCTCAGTCTGGTGACTTGAACGAGAATGGTCCTCATAGGCTCATATGTTTGAATACTTGGTCCCCAGTTACTGAAATTGTTTGGGAAGGTTTAGGGGGTATGGCCTTGTTAGAGGAGGTGTGTCACTGGGGTAGGTTTTGAGGTTTCAAAAGTCCACACCATTTCCAGTTCTCTCTCTCTCTCTCTCTCTCTCTCTCTGTTTTGCACTTGTGGATCAGATGTGAGCTCTCAGCTACTACACCAACACCGTGCCTGCCTCCATACTGCCATGCTCTGATGGTCATGGACTCATGACCTCTGAAACTGTAAGCCTCCAATAAACTGTTTTTTCTATAAGTCGTCTTTGTCATGATGTCTTCACAATGGAAAAGTAACTAAGATGCCAAGGCAAATGTTCTATAAAACAGGTATAGCAATCAAACATTTATTGATGATAAATCACAGAGGCATTTCTTTTCAAACAATTCTTTGGTATACATCTAGTTTATTGTGTCTTAAAGACAGAAGCAAATTTGCATACTAATGAGATGGATGTGCTTCTCGATGTTTACATAAGGAATTGCCTCATGGCTGAATATTTGGAGCACGGGATGGAGACTATCTTTGGTGTTTTTCAGAGGTGAGTGAGGCTTGTGTGTGTTTGTGTGCAGTGTTTATGTGTGTGCATGCCTACATATGTATGGGTGCATGGGATATGCCTGTCCACAAATGTATATGGAAGCCAAACATTAATGTCAGGTTTCTTCCTCAGCCACTTTCCATCTTATATATTCAAACAGGGTCTCCCATTTAAACTCTGAGCAGAACAATTCCACTAACATAGCTGGCCAGATTGCTCCAGGGATCCTTTGTCTCTGCCTCCCAGCATTGGAGTTACAAGTCCCACCATGAGACCCGTCTGGCTGTTAGGGAGCATTGAGGTTTCAAACTCAGGCCCTTACTTTTACACGACAAGCACTTTACCCACTGAGCCATCTCCCCACCCCTGATCAATGTTTTTATTTTCTAAAATTCAGTACTAAGAACTGTCCTCATAAATATATAGTTCAAAAATGTCTAGGGTCATTTTAGAAATTGTTAGAAATTCTTCCCTAACTCTACCCTGGTATTCACTGAACAATTATTTATAAATCTCCAATCAATTCAAACAGTAGTTTTAAAAATCAAATTGTTGCATGGTTAATAAAAGCTCAATGACAGATATTGGGGTTCAAACAGAAGACCAGAAAAGGAAAGCAGCCAGCCACTGGCTCTTACCTTGACCTCAGTCTGAAAATGGCAATCCTGCCTCAGAATGAGAAGAATCCTCAGAATGAGACTGTGCCTAAGAACGGTCTCCTCCCATTTTATAATCCTTTCTAGTTCTGAGATTAAGGGTGTGCACTACTATCATCTGGTTTCTATGGCAAGCTAGTGTGCTACTGGGATTAAAGGTGTGTGTCACTGCTGCTTGGTCTGTAAGGTTGGCCAGTATAGCTGTTTTACTTTTCTGATCCTCGGGCAAGTCTTACTTATTAAAATACAAATGAAATGCCACTACATCAAACAATTCAACCCAAATATGCATCACTTTGATACATACTGAGGGATGATGGTAAGAAAACCTTAAGTTTTGTTTTCTGTAATAAAACTGTTATAGTTCTAGGAGATCAAAAAGTTCTGTATGTACAGAAAAAATACTGCAAGTCACAACATACTGGAATCTGAGTTGAGAATTTCAGGCACTGTTCTCTGGTGCTGTGCGGTGTGGCAGCATACACATGTGTCTGCCCACCTTCCCACCATTACCCTAGTGGCCCATAGCCTCAAACATGCCCATATAGCAGCACACTCCCCACATCCTCCCTCAGCCCTTCTGTTCCCAGCCATGCCCACTCTTGCCAGATTGACTTTGACCTTGAGAGCATCACTGCCCACCCATATTAGGGCAGGCGACCTCCATTCTTTCTGTCTCCTTGAAAAGGCTCAGACCTCATTTCCACAGTGACCCATGTTCTATCTTGCACAGTCTGCATCTGCATTCTGTATGGCTAACATTTATCACTGCCCCCGCTCCTTAGGGCTCCATCTCCTGACCCTCTGTCCCACTGTGAGCCTGGCTGAAGAACAGGATGTGGTCTTTCGGCTCCCCTTCCTAGACACGGACCGACAGACACAATGACTGCCTGCACTATTGTGAGACTCCTCTGCCCTACTAGGAAACTGACAGACTAGAGGGAGCCACACGCTCCAGAGTCCTTCAGAGTTCTTATAGTCATCATTGTTCTCTGTGCAGCCCTGAGTACACTCTGAAGGTCTGGTTCTGAGAATGGTGTGTCCTGGCCACACCCTGTCTCTCAACCAAGTGGAAACAAGCACCTGTGTCTATCCCTATGGCCATGTACCAGGAGAGCCTACTGGCGATCAGACTCTCTAGGTCTGGTAACTTGACCCTGTGGGGTATGACAGCTTACCAGTCCATGACCTTCACCTTGGGGAATGGGCGGGAGGTTTGTAACCACTCCCATATTCCACACAGCATCAGAGCAAGACTACCTCATGCTACCAGACAAGCTCTTTCACGCTGCCCACATATACCTCTCCATCCCCAACCAGGTTGACTCCATGTTGAAGAGTCTCCCAGGCTTCATTGAGGAAGAAAGGTTCTCAGTTTGCACTGCCCCTCCTAATAGTAGCCAAGCTCAGGGTTCAACATGCTTCTAGGAGAGACCCATACATGCTAATAGTCAGCAAACATGCAACCTGGGTCCCTCTCCTCAACCAGACAATGCCTCACGATCAGGGACTATGAAGAGCACAGGCCATGCAGGGAGAAGAACCACAGCCCAGGCCTGAGCTGGTGCTGCCATGAACAGCAGAAACCTTATGGCTTACTGAAAATATCACCTGCCACTTTGTGCTTCTCACTTACAGTCCACACCATCATAAAGCCATCGTGGGTCCCCAAGGGCATGGGAAGTGACTGCAGAATAGGAAGTTTGTTGTTAATCTCAGGACTAAGTACTTAAACAATGTGGAGCTTAAACATGACCGTGAGCCCATGGTATTGATTAGGGTGCATGCTAGCTTATTCAAAGAGATAGAGACGAACAGAAGCCTGAAGAGGAGAGTGCAATCGCCTCAGAGAAAAAGAAGGGGGGATGGGGTGCCTGGAGTGCAGCTGGCTACTTGGTATGCTTGTAACTGCACACATGCCAGCTTATTCCCTATGGTCCAGACATAGGCCTGGACATCATCTGACCACAGCAAGGAAGGGCACTAGCTAAACTACTATCAGTAGAAGTGGGTGATGAGGATGGTGTGGAGATACCATCCCCCATCATACTGCCATACTCCCTGGTGTAACAGCCAGGCTCCATCCTGGCTTGTTTTCCCAGCTCCAGCTCCTTGTTCGGGAGTCCTTGGAGTCTCATACACCAGAAGACTCCTCCTGCCTAACTTGGCTTCCCTGGCTCCTCTGTCCACATGCAGGCTGGAGCCTCATATCTAAGTATCTGAAGGACCTGTCCCTTTCCCTCTCTCCCTTTTTTAAGTGGTTAGGGTTAAACTCAGAGCCTTGTGCATGCCAAGCTAGGGCTCTGCTACCATTCACTATATTCCATCTCTTTTTTTCCCCTTGAGACTGTGTTGCCCAGGATAGCCTAGAACTTGGTAATTCTCCAGTCTTTGAAGTGGGAGGACAGGCCTGAGCCACCACTCTGGCTTGAATTTCCAGAGCTCTTGGCTTGGGCTTCAACAGGAGCCAATGTGCTGGAATCTGTCTTCAGGTCGGATCTGGCAGACATACAGCCCCTGGAGCTGGGTCCTGACACTCAGCCTGTGAAGCGTGGCCTGGATGGCAAAGGGACTTTAGATGTGGCTATGTCAAAGCCCTTGAGATGAGGTAATGATGGTGTCTTCTGATTCACCTCATCACCTCCCAAAGGTTCCACCCCCTGATGCCTCATGTTGAAAATGGGCATTCCCAGCCATGGACTTAAAGAACATACACACATGTGGCTGGCTTCTCTCGATAGTTCCGATGTGAATAAAATGTCCTAGAACGCAAGAGGGTGGCAGGAGGAAAGTCAGAGGCACAATCAATAGTCAGCGGGAGAGGAGGAGGAGGAGGCCTTGAGCCAAGGGAAGCAGGTGGTCTCCAAGAGTCAGGAAGGGCAGAAACAGATCCTAACAGAGGGGATGCATCCACTTTCACACTCCAGACCTCTGGGATGATAAACTCATATTGCTATGAGTTACTATGTTCCAGCTCACTTATCACGGCAGCCACAGGGGATTCATACCTGGAGTGTGTGAGCTCCTGACATCTGGCTATCTAACTGAGCAACGGGCATGGAAGGAAAGGAGTGTGAGAGAGACAGGAAAGAGGAAGTGGAGTGGGGATGGAGAAAGGGAAGAGGAGAGATGGGAGTGGAGAGAAGGAATAGAGGGAGAAGTAGGGGTTTGAGGGAGGAGAGCTGGGGAGGAGGATGAGGAGGAAGAGGAGATGGGGAGGGTGGAGAACCTGGAGGTGTTGAGGGAGGGAGGTGCTATGGGGTAAGGAAGGGCAGGGCTCAGCCAAGGCAAACCCCACTGGGAGAGCATTGCATTCACCACTCTACAGAGATGATCTGCTCTCTTCCCATCTGGGCTCCTCTGGGAGCCTGAGGAGGTTAGGATGGACAATTCAGTCTTTCCTTGAGGGCCTGGGGACCAACAGAAAGCACCAGTGTGTCTGTAACATGAGCTGCAACCCCAAGCTTTTCTCCATACTTCCTTGCTGACCCATACCTACCCCAACAGAAACTCAGCCCTGGCCAGAATTTGGAGAGTATGGAGTCCATGACCCCTCTAAAGCTGGGGGAGGCTGTTGCTGGTGTCTGTATCGGCCTGGCTCCTCTTCTCCTCTAATATGGGTAGCCTTACATTGATCAGGGCCTGTCCTGCTCCCAGTAACCTCATCTTTTAACTTTCTGCATCTGCAGTGACTCTTATTTCCAAATAATGGCATATTCTGAAGGTCCAGAAAGGACATAGGTTAGAGGACAGACTACCTACTCAGCACCCCATCTACCACCCCCAGTCCCTATCTTCATCCCTGTTACATTGCCCACCTCCATTTTCCAAACCTGTTGTAAGCCTTTGTCAGCCACGTAGGCCTACAGAAGCCTTAGTCATCCAGGCCTTGCCCTCCTGGGTGACGTGCTGACCAGTAGTCCAGCACCTGGTCATCAAGCCATTCTGGACTTTGCCCATATCTCCAGCATCTCCCCACGATGCACTCATTCTTAGCTTCTACCCCCACCTGGCTATTCACCAGCCGCCTACCCAGGACCAGAGGTATCTGTTAGCTTTCCAAGGGCTGCTGCACAGGCCCAGCTGCCAGAGGGCAGAGCAAAACAGCCTCACCCGCCTGTGCTAAAGTCCCATGTCACCAAACCGAAACTAAGCTGTTATCCGACTTCCAAGAAATCAGGAGGCAACAGCCAAGTTCCCCAAACAGACCCTTCCATAAGTCCCCTGCCTTAAGCCTTACACCTGCTAATCCTTGCAGAAAGCCGGAAGGAAACAGTGAGGTGTTAAGCAACCCCATGTCATTTTTGCTGGTTGCAGCCTGGCTGTCTATAAAGCCAGCCTCCTCTGCCCCAGCTGTGCTATCCCAGCATTTCTACTCTATGGGATCAAGTGGTGCCGCGTTCCAGAATCAAAGGCAGAAGCAAGTAAGACCAAGGAAGTAGGCAAAGATCCCTGCATGCCTAGGGCTTGTATCTAACTCCATGTGGGTTCCTCTCCTCTCTGAACACCTGTCCTCCCAGTCTGGGGGCCTCTTCTGAACTGCCTTCTGCTTCTTCCTCCACTTCCAAGAACTTGGGGACATGACCCCATCAATCACCAGGCCCCAATCCTGCCTCCCTGGCCCCATTTTCCTGCCTTTTCTCTGCCAGCAAAAACCCCAGAAGCCCTTATGATGATCTAGAGAGTCACACACAGAGTCACCACACCTTGCAAGTCACTGGCACTGCTATCACAGATCCCACCAAGTCTTCAACCCTAAGAGAGCAGCTCCCCATGCCCACTTTCCCAACCCCCAATCCCAATCTGCCCTCCCCCACCACTGCCCTGTGTAGTATATGAATACTGTTCATCACTCCAGGTAGGACAGTCGCTAAAGACCAAAGGTACTATTCCACCGAGTCTAGGTTAGAGAACCAGTGAGTGCATGGGGTTATTATAGGAGTGTGGGCGACACAAAGCCAGCACCAAAGGGCTCACTGCAGGCTGGAAAGATGGCTCGGTGGGTAAAGGTGCTTGCCTGACCCCAAGAGTGATAATTTGAGTTCAGTCCCTGGAACCCACATTGTAGAAGTAGGGAACCCACTCCCAAAAGTTGTCCTGACTTCCACACATACACTGTGGAATGCACATACACACACATATAAATACACAGCCTTTTGTTGTTATTGCTGTCTTTTACAGCCTACTCCAGCATGATTGTGCTCTCACAGAATCTGCATGTCTGAAGCTCTCTGGAGCTTCCTGCCTGTAAGCTTTGCAGGCCTCCCTGTCTCCTCTCCCCAGCAATTGTTTATAGCTTAGATAACCTCCATGAGGGCTCTCATGAATTCCTAAGCCTCTTGAGCTTTCTGATCCTGTCTCCCATCAACACACACAAGGCAGAGTTTCCCATTTGAGGACATAGCTACACAAGAGCACCCCCCCCCTTTAAAAATCATTGACTCCCTTAGGGAAGATTTATCCCCATCCATTGTCTGTCCCCAGTGGACTCAGTGACTAGAGTCAACCAGCTTACGGTCCCACAGCTACTGGACTTGCTCTCTCCTCCCTCCAGCTCCATTTCCTACCCCCATCTCTTCACAACCAAACTCTTCAAGAGAGGTACATACTTGTGAGATCACTGTCACCTTCCCTTACAGCTACCCAGTCCCTCCCCTGGGATCCTCACCCAGGCTGGCCCCTCATGATGTTCTGATGAGATTGCAGAATGGTAAGGCTGCCTTGGAAAACAGAGTTTCCTGTTAGACCCTGTAATTTCACCAAGAGAACTGGAAGTACACGCACAGAGCTATGCACGTGTCTTTACTGCAGTATCATTCATAGCCGCCAAAAATATCCAACCAGGGAAAGGACAAAGTGAAGTGCAGCTGTACAATGGAATATTACCCAGCCATAAAGAGTCAGTGCAGTACTATGCTACGATACGGATAAATCTTGAAAACATTATGCTGAAAGAGAACCCCCAAAGACCGCACAGTGAATAGCATGTTCACAAGAGTGATTGGAACAGGAAGCCCATAGAGGCAGACAGCAGCTTCATGGTGGTCTGAGGCTAGGGAAGGTTGAAGGGGTAGCAGTGACCCTGGGGCAACCTATGCACCTTCTGAGTACGGGAACTCAGTGAGGGCCTGGAGTGAGGAAGCTGTGCATTGTGTCAGTGAAGTTTCAACCATGGTACCAAAGTCACGCTTTGAAGAAGCTCGCGGTCACTTGGTCACAGGTGCTGCTGTGTGTGAATGACTCCAGTAGGGCTCAGAAGGCGGTACAGGGGCTGGCAAGATGGCTCAGTGGGTAAAGGCCTGCATTCTAATTTCTGGGACCCACACAAAAGGAGAAAAGCAACTCCCACAGGTTGTTCTCTGACCTCCAGCCACACACCACACCACACACACACACCACACCACACCCCACACCACACACACCACACCACAC